>SCLH01000084.1:198033-285931 GCA_004367855.1 Oikopleura vanhoeffeni | reverse complement strand
CTAGCTTTAGATTCTGACGGGGCGAATTTTTTTGTTTTGAGCTCAAAATTTTTTTGATTTATTAATTTAAGGGGGTATTGGTTTTTTAGAAATATGTTTTTTGTCACATTTAACGCTCTATCTAATGCTTCTGGAGTAAAAGTTGTGTTATTACACCTATACAGTTCGCCCACTAGTGTCGAAATTTTATTGCTTTTGGGTGAAACTGCATTTTTAGAATTAAGTAAATTTTCCGACGCTTGAGGTTTTCGGTACATCTCACGATGAAGATTACCATCAGAATCAATTTTTTTTGTGTCCAAATGAATTAATTCGTTGTTTTCCATCGAATCCATGGTAAATTTCAAGTTTGGGTTAAATTTATTTGATTTTTGGAGCAAATAATAACTAAGCACTCCGTCTGAGGCTCGATTACTTAGGTTTGCGAAAAATGCACCTTTTCTGAATTCAAAATAGTAATTTCGCAAAATATTGTAAACTGATTTCGCGCGTAAAATAAATCAACTTTCGAATTCTGTGCACTCCTGTCTCATACCCGATAATGGCTGTTAAGCCGAAACGTCAATAAAAACTATCTTTGATAGAAAAAAATATAATAATTTTATGTCTCAAAAACACTGAATATAATTAGTCCATAACTATATTTTTTTGTAAAAAAANTATTTCAACTTCATCTTTTAAAAAAATACTTCGAAAAAATCGAAAAAATGCGAAAATTTCGAAATTTTTTTTCGATGATTTGGTTCTTAGTCCATTAAATTATCACCTCGTATCAATTTGGAGCATTTTAAATGCCTCTAAGGCCCTTATTAAATCAGAGTTGTATACCCCCTTAAGAGCCTCGGTGCTATTTGACAGATTTGCACTTTTTTATTTTTTTCTGTGGATGGTAAACTTTTTGCCATTTTAAATTTTCGGTTAGAAATTTTTCTGACCAAAGTTGCCACTTTTAAGCTTACTTCGTATAATCTGTTTTTTTCAGATCAATTATTTTTACTTATAAATCGTCTTTAAACAAAACTCGCTAAAAACGCGCGTTTGCTATTGTAGTGTCTAAATTAAGGTAAAATCAGCTCCTGTAACTACTATGTGAGATTTGTGTAATCATAAAAAACTGAGTTTGACATTTGATTTCACAAGATAAAGGCTGGGTCTTCAAATCAGCATTTTGGAATTGTTGCTTAACTTTTTGTTAAAATCTGTCGATAATTTAACTTTTTTGTTAAACTCTGTCTATAACTTTTTTTGTCAAATTTTGTCGATTATTCAACTTTGTTTATTAATTAGTCTATTATATTGTTTTCTATCAAAGATATTTTTATTGACGTTTCGGCTTAACAGTCATTATCGGGTATGAGACAGGAGTGCACAGCATTCGAAAGTTGATTTATTTTACGCGCGAAATCAGTTACAATATTTGCAAAATTACTATTTTGAATTCAGAAAAGGTGCATTTTTCGCAAACCTAATAATCGAGCCTCAGACGGAGTGCTTAGTTATAGCTCGATTAGGTTATGAGTTATCTGGAATTATACAGACTCATATCAATGTCATACATTTGTGTGGGTCTGTATATTTAAAGATGGTTTCTCAAGTTATGAGCAGTCCTTCGAATGTTTTTAAAGCTTTTTAAAATGTAGGTTTTTTTCTAAAATTGAAAAGTGACCTTCGAAAAACATCCGCTGGATAGACTTTTGTGCGTTGTCTGGTACAACACTATATTTGGTTGCAAATTTTCAATGTATTTAGGACATGTTTTTATGTGTAGTGTATAATACCTGTTTGTTACGGCGATGTTGTAAAATACGTTCTTGTAGTAGTTTTTGAGTTTCACCTATGTAAGTGGCTTCACAAGGACATAAATAACATATATCAAATCATTATTAAGATAATATAATTTTTTAGGTTTTAATTAGGTGAAATGATGCTTGATAGATTAACTGTCGAAAAAACAATATTTAATTAAAATATGGAGTTGATTGGCTAAGAATTTTTAATTTTACTAGCAATAACAGAGCATCTAAACTAGTGAACGGAAGACTGACTGTAAAATTAGTAAATTCGGATTTTTTCAGTTCTCCTAGCTTTAGATTCTGACGGGGCGAATTTTGTTTTGAGCTCAAAAATTTTGATTTATTACTTAAAGGGGTATTGTGTTTTTAGAAATATGTTTTTTGTCACATTTAACGCTCTATCTAATGCTTCTGAGTAGAAGTTGTGTTATTACACCTATACAGTTCGCCACTAGTGTCGAAATTTATGCTTTTGGGTGAAACTGCATTTTTAAAATAAGTAAATTTCCGACGCTTGAGGTTTCGGTACATCTCACGATGAAAGTTACCATCAGAATCAATTATTTTGTGTCCAAATAAATTAATCGTTGTTTTCCATCGAATCCATGGTAAGTTTCAAGTTTGGGTTAAATTTATTTGATTTTGGAGCAAATAATAACTAAGCACTCCGGCTGAGGCTCGATTACTTAGGTTTGCGAAAAATGCACCTTTTCTGAATTCAAAATAGTAATTTCGCAAAATATTGTAAACTGATTTCGCGCGTAAAATAAATCAACTTTCGAATTCTGTGCACTCCTGTCTCATACCCGATAATGGCTGTTAAGCCGAAACGTCAATAAAAACTATCTTTGATAGAAAAAATATAATAATTTTATGTCTCAAAAACACTGAATATAATTAGTCCATAACTATATTTTTTTGTAAAAAAACATGAAAAGTTAAACTTTCCAGCAATATATTCCACATAATTTGACTCTCAAATTCGTACTTTTTTAAATATAGAATATAAAAAAATATTTTATAATGTCTTAGTTTTATAATTACCATTAACGCGAATAATTAGGGTTTATTAAGATTGTTAGTTATTGCGAGCAAATATATTAAAAACGCATTGCATTAGCCCACGAATATCTCTCTTCGACGGCACTAGATGTCGCACTTTGCATTTCGGCCATAAAGAGGGTCGATTCGACCAATGAATGATTTGCAAAATATGCAACTAATAGTTCTTGAAAATCTAGAGATTTATTGCAAATTTTGTTAAATTAAATATAGAGAATGACATTAATTAAAAAGATGAGTGAACCGGTTTATTTCAAACCAGCCGGTTCGATTTTGGTCTTCCAGGGCAAATTGTGGAACAAGGTGAGTAGTTATTAGCAAAATGTTTTGAATTAATATCATTTTGATTATGGGTATTTGGGGTGATAATATCCAGGAATAATTATTCGTTATTTTCAACTTAAAAACTCGGGTTTCAATATTTTTTTTCTCATTGATTGTCAATTTAAGCAAAAATGCGAAACATATGAATTTCCACCCCGTGTGTGGTTGGCAAGCCCAATTCAAATTATGCTAAATGCGTAAAATGATTGCTGAGGTAAACTATCTTTCGGTTGAGCATAAAAGTTCTAGCCAATCAGCCGACTTCATCATTCCCCCCAAATATAGCAATATTTGATTCGAGCTTACCGTCCGAATTCGGAGAGGATATCCATAAATCAAAAAAAATCAGAGAGACCATGTTTCATCTTTATTTCGAGGAGCCAATGAGAAAGGGCCACTTGAAAAGACAGAATGTCAGATAGTGCTCCACTTTTGCCACGTGACTGTCTCTTAGTGAAATTAAAAAAATCAAGAGAAGTAATAAAAATGTCATTAAGATATTATACGATCTCGAGGACTTTCTTTCATTTTTTCAAATTCAAAATCTGTTATAAATCATAACTTATAATGGTTGTAAATTTATGGAGTTTTGCGAAGAACGCATCGAAAAAGCAAATATTTTAGTTCAAACAATAATTTTATGGTCGAAAATATTTCCCGCTTCAAAAAATCCAGGTTACCATCAGCCCAATATTTTGGATGAAATCCTTACCAATTTAACATTTGAAGAATGGCCCCTTTATTTACAAAGAAACACACTGTACAGGCGAAGTATTCAAACAAGGAAGCAGCTAGTTTGATACTTTCAATTTGGCGTTTGCTAGCAATCTAGAAACGATATTCGTGTTATTAATGAGAAACAGCAAATAAATGCCAATTTCAATTTTTCATGTCCGTCGGCCGAAAATATTTTTCGAACAAAAATTGAAATTGAAGCATAAAAACGGCAAAATATGGTTGAAAAGCAAACTGTGAAATACTAACTTTGCTCAACATTGTCACAAGGTCTTGGTGCAAATGTTGGGGCTGGAATTGCAGTAGGTGGTAATGCTAAACATTCTTCAGCGTAATCTGGACAACAATCTCCGGCATCTCGACTGCAGAATCTATCACAGAAACATGGTCGCTAAAATTGCAACTTTATTTGAATAATTTATCTTTAGGGTGGCCACAAAATTAATGATCGTGATTGGTAAAAATTGAAATCAATCAAACTAAGACTACGTAGAAAATTCCGAAAACATAAAAATCGCATTCCTATTTGATTTTTACGTCTTTAAAAGATTTTGATTATTCTCAAAAATTGGTCATTTGGATTTGCCTGGCCTCGGTAATATCTAGCGATTAACTCAATTCAGAAATTAAAGGTTTTCAGATCATATCCAAAAAATAATACGAATAACCGATGAAAAAAAGGATCACACCTTTTTTCACTCCTACGTACCCAATACTGGGTGTTTCCGTTTTTGAGGTTTGTGCACAAGTGCACATAAACAAGAAACCGCAGCCTGATTTTAGAATATTAAAAACATCATACGCTTGAATCACCGCCACCTTGTGAATTTTAAAAAACACATTCCAGAATTTATGAAATTTTTTCAATCTGAAATTTTAAAGAATTGTCTTTTCTGGTAAACGGACAAAAATCACAAAGTTTCGGAAAAAATTGAAAATATTCGAAAAGTAACATTATGGAGTTCCGAGAACAATATAATAATCAAGTCAGGTATTCCCTTAAATAAACTTATCTAATCAAAAACTTATAAAAACTTCAGAAATCATCAGATGAATTTAAAAAAGGTTCGAATAATTCATGAAATTTCGATAAAATTAACTTGCAGGCAACTGATTGCTTTAAATTTCCAAAATATCATCTTTATGTTTATTTTCTCTATCTAACTTTTTAAATTCTGATAAAAAACTCACCCCATCAGACATCATAAAAGTACAATCATCATTTCTCTCATCACAACATGTAGCTGGTTCTTTTGTTCGATAGTTGATTCTGGAACCACAATATTTACCATCTTCTGAAGCTGGAGGGAGATCAGCTATTAAGTAAAAATGATTGATTGATATTTTTTGCTGGAGAATACTTTTTTCGTGATTTTTTTCAAGTGAAATACAAATTTACGAAATTAAATTTTTCAATTCTCTTTTTGAGATACAGTAGCAAGACTTTCAATACTTACGACAACATTGGGTGTTACATTCTTCCGTTTCGTATGGATCTCCTTCACAGTTTGCGCATGGACACTAAAATTTCAATTTATTGAAGATAAGTTTTTTGAAAGCTTTTCGTAAACAAATTGTAAAAAATGTAATCGAATTTGGACTTGACAGTTAAAAAAACCCAACAAAAATAAATATTTTTGCATAAGTCTTTTGTATTAAAATTAACCAAATTTTACCCTGTTTACAAAATTCAAGCAATTAAAAAACAGCTGAAATTAAAAGTGAATGAAAAAATTTGGTAAAAATATGCCGACTTACAGATCTTTGCCGAGTTCTTGTGCCACCATTGCATTCCTTGGTGCAGTCACTCCATTGACACCAATCATCAAATTCGCAAGTACCTAAAATTTTTTTGTCATTAGCTGAAAAATAAGAAAGTTTTTAACTAACTTAAGTTCTATTTGTTAAGATTTTATGCTCTACGGTTGTCAAATATGGAATCCGAACATTTTAAGGAAACAAAAAAAATTGTTATAATTTGCTTCAAATTAGCGTGCATATTCAAATTTGGCAAAATAAATATTATTTTTTGTTTTCATTTTTTAACGCTTCTCATTTTTATTGTCATATCATATCAAAAATTTGGATTAATCGAGTGCAAAAATTTAAATAGTACCTAATACAGAATCTACAAATTTGCAAAATAAGTAATTAATTATTTAAATGACAAATTTGCATTTTTCATGTACTTTCATAATTATGAGACATATGAGCAAAAATTATATCTCATTTTCATAATAAATCATTTGCGTTTCGATTGCTTTAATTAAATAAATTAAATTATATCGATTACGGGGCCCATACGAACAAATCAGCCACTTTTTAGCCAACATTTTGAAATAATTCGGCTTTTTGAAAACGAATCATCCGATTGAGTTTTTAGATAGCTCCAACTAAGCACAAATATTTAAAAAAAATTGAAAAAAGGGTCCGAATCAGACCATTGTTTCCAATTTTTAAACAAAAACTGATAATTCAACAATTTCAGTAATCTCCGAAAAAATCAAAGAATGGACCGATTCGGATCAATTTTTTTATTTATTAAATATTTGTGCTCAGTTTGAGCTATCTACGAATTTAATCAGATGAGTTTTCAAAAGCCGTATTATAAAAAAAATTTTGGTTGAAAAAGTGGCTAATTTGTTCGTATGAGCCCCGTAATATACATTTAACTGTAGATGTGCTTCAAATGACACTGTATTGGAAACTAAAACATGTAGATATAATTATTATGTAATAAATGATAATTTTTGCTTAGCATGTTATAGAACGATAAAAGTTAATGGATAATTTCAGTCTGTCATCCAAATAAAAATTAACTTTTTTCACTGATCTTCATATCCCTTTAACACCTTTTGCTTAATCTGAGAGATGTGAGCTGAAAAGCGGCCTCATGAGTGGCTAGGAGGGGTCTGAGGAGTGTTAGGATAGGCTCCCTCAACCCACATCTCTCAGATTAAGCAAAAGGTGTTATAGGGATATACGATTCCAGTTACTGTTTCGATTTGAACTCGATGAAATCAAAATCTTTCATAATGCTTTAACAATAAAAACAAAGCCTTGCACTGAAAAATAAGAATAAATTGTTTTTATAATTTTTAATTATCGTACAAGGCAACATATCCTCTTGAGGGCAACTGCCCGTTTCCGATACATCATCTTGGCAGGTACATTCATCATTTTCTTCACAAACTCGGTTTCTAGAACGAGTTCCGGTATCAACACCATCATTACATGTAACACTGCAACTATTCCATTCTTCCCACGATCCGACAGAACAAGCTTCAGGTAAATCGTCACCAGCAAATCGAATGTCACCAGATCCTAGGCAATCATCGTCTTGAAATGAGATAGCGAAATTTGCGCTCAAATATTGCTAATTAACACGTAAATCAATGGTAATTTTTTTTTCAAAATTTTATATTTCTTTATATCGTTTTATAGATTTTCTCGAATTATTATGAAAGAATATCAAAAAAAGTATCAATTGGAAATTTTGTCGATTTTAATATTTTTAAATTCAAGATTCATAAACACAGCAAACTTCAATCACAATTTTTTTTAAAACAGATTTGATTTGTGCTACACATAAACTTTTTTTAGAACTGTATATCCTGCATATATTCTGCATAGACTCTAGTTGGCTTTGTTAGGTTTGGTCTAGTGCATAAGTAGTACTTTAAAAGTATAAAGTGCCAGATCAAACTAGATAAGTCAATCCAGAGTCTATTCAGGCTAGTCTGTTGCTCGGGAGAAAAATAATGGTCTCGAGATTGATTTCATGAGTAGCCGAAACAGCAACAAAACTACATACTGTATTTGAATAGTTTCAAAAAAGTGTGTGATGCTCATTTTTAGAAAACTAGCAAATATTTCCAAATTTTAAATGACATTTAAAATTATGAAAGGCCTACTTTTGGGCTTTGTCTGGTCAGAATTCACTCTAGACTTTTTTCAATAAGAGACAATAGAGCTTATTATATCAGTAGATAAATGATGGCGTGCTTATTGAGTCACAGTCACGTGAAATCGACTCAAGTGTGATATTCAATAGAATATAGGTAACAGTCACTCAATTTTATCCTTTGGATTTTTTGATTTATGTATGTGGATTACTGTACATTGGGTGCGAAGAGTAATCATAATCCCGGTCCTTTGCAGTCAGGCTCTTCAGAACTTAATCCTGGTTCATTAAGCTCCTCAGGCGTACATTCAGCGGGAGGGCTTTCGACATTACATTCTGGACAGAGACATGGTTCATATTCAATTTCATCACCATCACATCCGTCAGGACAGTCACAGGTTCGAACTCTGACCTTGTAGCATTCCGGTGCTTTTCCGCCGTCACAATCAGACCATCCGCACCACTCATTCCAAGAACATTCAGGTTCTGAACATTCGGGGCCTTCACATGGAACATCAGGACATTCAGGCCCTTCACATGGGACATCGAGACATTTAGGGCCTTTACATGGGAGATCAGGACATTTAGGGCCTTCACATGGGACATCAGGTCCATCACCTGAGTTTTCTGGACATTCAGGGCCCCCACATGGGACATCTGGACATTCAGGGCCTTTACATGGTACATCTGAACATTCCGAATTTTCACATGGATTCAATGTAATTGTGGTTGCCATAATAGTTGTAGTGGTCGCCCAAGGAGTAGTTGTCATCATAGGTGTAGCATCAGTCATTTCTGGAGTAAAAACAGCTACAGTTGAAGCTTCAGAGGGACCATCGGTGGAACCTTCAGTTGATCCTTCAGGTGGAGAATCAGATGGAGCTTCGGTTGGAGCTTCAGTTGGCGCTTCGGTTGGAGCTTCAGTTGGAGCTTCAGTTAGAGCTTCAGTTGGCGCTTCGGTTAGAGCTTCAGTTTCAGCTTCGGTTGGAGCTTCAGTTTCAGCTTCGGTTGGAGCTTCAGTTTCAAGCTTCGGTTGGGGCTTCCGGTGGGAACTGCCGTTGGAGCTTCAGATGGAACTTCGGTCGGAGATTCAGATGGAGCTTCGGTTGAGGCTTCAGTTGGTTCACATGAAATTTCTCCACATGGCATTGGTAGACAATCGATGCCCTCGCATGGAATTTCTGGACATTCGGGACCTTCACAAGGAGTGTCTGGGCACTCTGAATTTTCACATGGAGTCTTTGGACAATTTGGTCCTACGCAAACTTCTGGAATTGTTGGTGGAGTGATGACAGTTTCGTTACAATCTGGCGTTGGGAGAGGATTTTCATAGTCGAGATCACCGACCATTTCAGTAGGAGGCTCGGGGAGGTCATCTTCGCAGTCTCCCTGACATACTACAGGAATAATTTCTGTTGGTACAATTTCCGGTTCACAATTTTCAATACAATCGGTTCCTTCTGTAGATGGTACAAATGGCTCTTCTGTTGCACAATCGCCACCGCAATTTTCTGGCTCGGTAACTTCCGGTTCACCACAGTCACCCACACAATTCGGTTGGGTTACTTCCGGTTCACCTTCGATATCAACACCGGATCCTTCAGGAATCATATCATCGTTTTCAGTAGGGGTCGTTTCCGGTGCAATCGTGGTTAAAACCGGTTCCTCCGATTCACTATCACATTCACCTACATCACAATCACCACTGGTTTCTCGTTCATCAACCGGTTCATCTACTGGTATATCTTCATAATCTGGTTCACCACTAGAATCTAGACAATCTCCAATGCAGTCATTTTCAAGCATTGGTGGAGGCGTGATTACTGTGTCATTACAGTCAGGAGTGGGTAATACTGGGACGTCAAGTTCATCTATTGCAGAAAAAAATTTAATTTTTGAGTCGGTTCGGCTGGATTACCTGCTTAGTTTTTCATTGTTATCATTCGATATGAAATTAGCTGATGCATTTTCGATCCATGTTAGCATTTTCCGGCAAGTTTACAGTATTAGAAAAGGGTCTTGAGTATGATATTTCGAAAACTTGAGCAGATCAAGTTGACTTTTAAGGTTTTGTTAGCCTTGTACAGTTTTAAGAGATATGGGATTATTTAAATTAGCGATTTTGTCGTTCAGAGTTTAAAATTTATCATCAGAATTATTATTCTTCATTAAAATATTTGAAAATATATTGATGAATTTTTAATTTTACATTCTTATTTTACGTTTCAGAGTTAATGAAAAGGTGATTTTGTACTGACCTTTGATTGCTGTACCGCCTACTGTGCCATCACAATTTGGCTCGCATGAATTTCCGATTCCCTCGGGGCAATCGTCTGGCATGCAGTTTTCAGTCTCAAATGCTGGAACATCTTCACCACAAGCTGGTCTGAACAAGATAATACATTATTTAAAAGTTTTAAGAGTTTTGTGGTATTCAGATTAACAAATAATGCAACTTCTCGTATGCGACACATTAAGTCACAATAAATAACAAGCGAAAACTATGTGTCAATCAATAAAGAAGAGCTTTAACAACACACTTTTTGATAATTTTTTTCCACTTTTGTTATTAATTTGGATAATTGTTTGCTAAACTTTTCATAATTTTCAAAAAAAAGAAATATTTTTCGATATATAAAAATAAAAAAAATAATAGAAAAATCTGAAAATTAATTCATATTAGGTCAGAAGAAGATAAGTTTAAAATCAAATAAATTACCTATCACCGCATGGACAATTTGCTTCTCTTGATCTGCTACCTTCATTGCATGGCTTGTCCGAATCTGTTGGTTTTTCGCAACCTCCCCATGGTGACCAATAAACAAGGCAATCTTTGAAAATATTTTAAGACGAACTGTTTAAAAAAATAGATGATAAAATTCTGGTCGAAAACTGTAAAATTGGTTATTAAACAGCGAAGCAGCAAGCGGTTTATATGAAAGCTTAAAAATCTGTGTCTATTTTTAAGCCATTTGCATTTATTTGACTGACAAACGGCGCATTTTAGCAGACTGCCACAGCTCAATATGATTGACTCAAAATAATCAAGTTTTGATTATGAAAATCTGAAGAGTTATTTGATATTTCAAACGAAAGGTTTTGTTGGAATATTATTCATTCTACAGATCAAAATTTAACTAAGATTGAATCTTATTCTCACACCTACGCATTCAAGCATCATATTGTTATAAAATACGCACCTACGTTTATATTTTTTTGATAACTTAGCTAGTTCTTAAATAGCGTAATTAGGAGCTAGCGAAGCTTGATGACAAGTTCCTCGAATTTATTTGAAAATACCACTAAAATAATTACCGAAATCGAACGTATTAGCAACAATGAGTCAATTATGATCTAGAATTTCAATAAAATTTAAAATCAGCATCAGATTAATATTATCGATTTCGCTCTCTTGCGTACCGTGTGTACATAATTTACCAATGGTTGATATAGATTCAGTGTAAAGTTAACCTTAATTTTTTTGGTATTTTTAAATGAATTCTATGACATTGAAATTAACCTTCAATTTTCATCGGTCATTTGATGATCAGAAAATAGTTAAATCCTGTTTGCAAAGATTAACTTTGCTAGCTGGTTATTTGGTGTTTGGAACGGGATAACTGTTATCATAAAATTTTGACGTAAAATTTATTTTTTTCACACAATTTCCTAAAAAAATCCTTGGTCTTAAAATGACCAAAAAATAATTTTAAGATGAGCCAATGAAATAAATACCCATTTTTCGACCTTTAAATGTCTTATTTTGAATCGTCACTAAAATTGATCATCATTGATATTATAGAACCAAATATTTCATTTTATAGCGCATGCAATTATTGGCTATTTCTATCCATTCAAATTATTTTTTGCTCCGATTTTTTATTCAAAATAATATTGTCAAAATATTTGTCGGGTCTCCTTTATTAAAATTTTGATTATAAGGGGGAAGTAGTACTACCGTAGTACCCCAGGGGTACCCCTCATGAACTACGGCTCAAACAAAAATGTTCACAAGTTTATTTTCATGTTTTTTGTTCTAAAAATATGAACAGTTTGATACAAAATGGTGGTATTATAATCTCCATACTCTGTGAAGACAGTACTTTTTCATCATTTAAACCTTATATCATCTTGATTTTAAGCATTTAAATCAAAATTTATGGATTTTCAGAAATTCAAGGTAAAGTTTTCGGAAACAAAAAAATAGGAAGAAATAAAGGTTTCGATACTAACAGCTATCCGCAAACTCATGACTCATGAGCTATTTAATCATAACCCTGTATCACCTTTTGATTAATCTAAGAGATGTAGGTCGAGGGAGCCAATCCTAACACTCCTAAGACCCCTTCTAGCCACTCATGAGGCCGCTTTATCTTCTTTTCAGCCCACATCTCCCATATTAATCAAATGTTCTAGAATTCCCCAAAAGGTGATAAAGGGATATAGGTTTAATATGTTTAACTATAAAATCCAGAGAAAAGTAGGATTTTGCGTGACACTCTGAAAACCAACTCAAAAAAAAATGTTTTTTTGGCTATTCTGGGGCGCATTTTTTCGAATCGTTGAAAATGATAGTGACAGACCTGCGTACATATTTTGTGGTTTGTAAAATATAAATATAATTTTCCTATCTTCAAAACTCACGGAGAGTAGCCTTTTCGGGACAAAATATCACTCCATTTTGAAGCTCGTGTCTGATTGGTTGAGCAATCAGTGATCTTCAATGATGATTCAGGGCGTGATATTTTTTTTAACACATCACATAATATTTAACTTTGGGGTTCTACAATGTGTAGTCTTAAGAATATTTGGCCTCAAAAAAGACGAAATCGTGGTTTTTCATGAGAGGTGTCCTGTATAAATGATTACAAATTACGAAGAATTGAGTCTCGTAATCATATTGAGCTGGCAATAAGCATTTAAAGCGCTTGATTTACCGCTGCTGCTAGGTCGTTCATTTTCTCCAAAGAATGGAAGTGGACTTTTATCATCCTTACCATCTGTATTGGGAACCGCACTCCATCCGGTCAGCGAATCTAAAATCGAAAGTTAAATCTTTGAAAAAATTTCAAAAAATCTGCGGCCGTCGAGGGGGACAGCTGTGTTATTCAGTTAAAATATACAGTTAGACGAGCAGAATTCGACAAAATTTAAGAGGGAAATTTTCGAATTCTGGTTGAGATGTTTAATATATTACATTCGGTGGAAATGAAAAGTTGAGGGATTAGAAATATATGTCAAAAATGACAAGCTTGAGCCAAAAAATTTTGATCAAAATCTCGTACCAAAGTTTTTTGTCGTCTCGCCTCATGATTGGCTATATCCCTTTATCACCTTCTGGTTAGAATGCGTAGCCACTACTCCTTTTAACGTGTGATTTTAACGTTGTGGCTACGCATTCTAACCAAAAGGTGATAAAGGGATATTGAAGATGATGCCCACCGCAAGAAAAAACTTTTTTTCTTGTTTCCAAAAATATACTTCAGAACAAGAAAGTGTCTTAATTATCTTCAGATAAACTACCCGACAGAAAAATTAACACCAACACATTTTCATGTGTAGTTCAAAACGATAATATTAGGTCACCTGACACACAGCTGAGTAATTGCGTTGGATATAAATATTTATTGAGATAGAGGTAATCATGACCTAATTCATGTTTCAAAGCAAGTCTCCAAAGATAATTTTCTTGTGACGGACATCATGACGCGAATAGAAAAATGACCTCAAAAAAGCAACGATAGCTATGACTTATAGCTTATGAGTCATGGATAATAAAGCGCGGTGGTTAAAAATACTCTTGCATTTGGAATGATTAATGACAAAATTTTGAAAATTGTATTCAAAAAAAATATTAATAAATTTATGAAAATATTTTTTTCAAAATTTTCTCATGTACATTCAAATATATACATGTGTCCTGACAATGAATATTAATAATTATTTGTTTCATTCTATGAATAAAATAAAAGTCAGTCTATGAGACTATGAAGTTTATAGTATAAGAGTGGAGCTCTGATGAAGATAAGAAAAAGAAAAGTATAAAGGCAGATCATGCATTTTTTGACTCTGTAACTGTTAAAAATTATTCAACCTAATTTGATGTATGAACCGTACAGAGTCGAATTAAATTCACGATTTTTCAATGATAGGGTTCATTCTCGGGCATAAAAGACAAAGAAAATTTTCAAGTTTTAGAGAAATTTTCTCGGCCATTTTTCTACAATGATTTTGAAAGATATGAGAAGTGACTATGACAATGGTATCAACAAGCTTTATAAGGACTATCTGGAAAAATGACTTTTAATTTGTTTTTGTCTTTATAATGCTTGAGACAATAGAAAATGAGATTGATTAATGATTTGGTGCATTTGAGCCTCTGCAGTTATCCCCTCGACATGCTCGCCGAAGCTCCCCGCCTTCTGACTTACCTCCAGGATTGCACAAGTCCTCGTCCTAAAATTAAATGTTGAATAATTATAAAAATATGTTATTATTTATTAGTGTATATTAGAAAACTATCAAAATTCTGACCTTTGAATGATCTGGATTTTAAGATTTTCGAAAAAATACTACATATGGATTTTTGATTCACTGCATAATATGCAGTGCATATATATTAAAAATTTAAGACATTTTGGCAACATACTTATTTTGCAATATTCCGAAATAAAGAAAGTTTTATAAATTTTCTAATTCTTTTTTTAGTTTTCACAAATATTTCTAAATTTTCGAAAAAATTCAGTAGTGAAATTATCGATTTTCCTGTCTCTTTGTTCCAGAAATTCAATTTATCATATCATCGGCATTTAAACGTAACATAAAAATTTATGATTTTGTATTTTTGAGGCAATAAACGGAGGTTGTATGGTCTGCCAAGCAAAATTTTAATTTCTGAAGTCTTTGTAATATCGATATCCTTTTCCAACGGAACTCCATCTCAAAAACGCTTACTATCTCTATAGCGCGTGTTCGAATCTCACTAATGTTGTCTTAGTGATTATCTTGAATATGATTATAGGCAAGGTCTTGAAATGAACCCGCTAAATTTTATTGGTGTGTAATCACTCAGCAATCACTAGGACAATCACTTATGACAACATGATTCGAACACGCGCTATAGAGATAGTAAGCGTTTTTGAGATGGAGTTCCGTTGGGAAAAGGAATATTGTTCAAAGTTTACATTAATATAAAGGAATTGATATATTACAAATGTCAAATGATTTTTTAAGTGTACTTAGTAAAAAAATTTCCTGAAATCTCAGTTTCAATACAATTGTATATCACGATGTGTATACCTGTAGACAAGGCTCGGTTTCAACAGATTCGCCAGGACATTCTGCCTCCTTCTGTGCTTTATCACAGTCTGGATCTTCACATTCGCAAATTCTTGCTCTAGCTCTCTCAGAAGTGCTATCACATGGTGATCCATCACAAGGTGACCAGGCACACCATGGTGTCCAAGCGCAAGTTCCAGATTTGTCACATGGCGTTTGTTCTTCAAGAGGACATTCACGCTGTTGCTCAGTTTCAGTATCTGGGGCTACTGGTGGCTCACATGTACGAACTCGGACTTGGTCTCCTGGACCGCAATCGGTATCACATTCAGACCAGGCACACCATTCGTTACAAGCTAAAACAAATGTTTTTGAATAAAGAAGGGAAAATAAGGACACTTTTGAGCTTATATATCGATAATGGAGGCCATGATGACATTTTGGACACTATTTACTCTCAGCATACAAACTGAAGAAAGAAACAGACAATACATCGAATTTTGGGCGACAATAAAGATATTTTAGACACTTTGGTCATAAAAAACGGCGAAAATGACATTGTAGACACATCGGTAGATTTTTAACTCGGTTAGACTTTTTAATCAATGTTTTCGGATAACCTTTCATAATTGTGTCTAAAATTCCTTTGATTGATGGATCTAACGTGTCATTCGTAAAAAAATACAAAAAATAATCAAAAAAATGATGAAATTCATAAAAATACAAAAAAATTAATTTGTAAATTGTTAAGGGGGTGCTATAAGTTCTGCAGATTTGTACATTTTTTCAGAACGATATATGAAAGAAAAAAAAATGTGAAATTTTTTTTTATCTTTAATCTTCAACAAAATTGTTCATTCTTGGGAACGTTTATATTTTAAATTTGTTAACATAACTAATTATCTGTGAAAATAATAAAAAACACTTTTCACTGTACATTCACTTCCAACTTAACCTGACTATAGAATTTTCTTTGAAGACGATATTAATAAACTTCAGACAGTCGGGTGTTATGCGCTAAAAGTCTTGTTTTAATTCTGCAGAGTTAAAAAATTCCTTAATATCTAAGTTTTTTCCATGAAAAATTGTCAAAAATGCCAAAAAGTAGAGAAAAACAACTTTTTTTGAGATAAAAATTGACCTTTGATTGCGTTTTGATATAAAAAAAATGTCCTGACTATCACAAAAAATGACGCCTTTAACACCCGCAATTTTATTGGAAATTTTTTGCTATCATAAAATTTTTTTAAATTTAGTGCCAAATGGCACTTATCGAGTGTACAGCTAAGTGTTAAAAATTTCATCGATAGTTAAGAAATGATAATAACGCGTTCAACTCATTAGTTGACTTACGGAGATTTAATAGATAAAAAAAATTAAATAATTGATTCTACCTGATTTTTATTCGGAATTCGAAAAACCATAAATAAAAAATTTGGACATGATTTGCGGAAAATTTTCGTAATATGTCCATAAAATTCGACAAAAGATGAAAAATAAAGATTTTATGATTTTTCAAACGGCTGTCAGAAAATATGTAGGCGTTTTTGAAAAAAGTTAAAGTAGCCATTTTTTTCGTTTTTTGTCACAAATTGAAAAATAAATAACAGAAAAAAATTTTGGCCGAAAAAAACGGAAAATTTTCACATTTCTTTGATTTTTTCAAATTTTTACGATTTCAAAGATGACAACTTGAGCTCAAATCTTTCCTAAAATGCATTAAAATAATTTTATCAAGCTGAAACAAATTTAAATCGGTTCAGCTAACAATAATACACATAAAAAAATATACTGACTTATTATTTTCGTAAGTTATAATGTCTCCAGTCTGCAGGGTTTATGGCACTCCCTTGAGCTTATCATGAAATTTTCACTATTTTGAGATTCCCCATATTTTAGCAAAAAAAAACAAAAAAATTTTCAAACATTTTCGAAGACAAAAATTTTCAAAAATTCTTTAATAATTTGAGAATTAGTATTTATAACTCACGTGGTGGACAAGGTTCTGATTCTTCTCTGCAAGGCTTCGTTTTTACAACATCTCCACAGCCGCATTCAACCTCGTCAACCCCTGGTGCACACAAACAGTCTCTAGTTTTAGTCATTACAGCAGTATCGCCACAGCTGGCAGAACAATCAGACCATTCGGACCATTGCGTAGGTTTGCATTTCATTTCTGGACATTCGTCCATTTCAGAAACTTCAAAGTTACAGAAATCGTCATCACAGACACAGTTTCGTTCGCGTAATCGAGTACCACCGCAAGTTGGGCAATCGGACCATGGAGACCAATTTGTATAGCAAACTGAATATTAAAGTTAGGACATTTCAATTTTTATTTAATTAAACAAAAACGAATACAGCTTTTATTTATAAATAATTTTTGCAACCAATCGAAAGCCCTCGAAAATATGCCAGATTTGTTACAAAATCATATAAAAAAATTAGAATTTTATTATTTTCTTGAAAGCGTACAATATTCAGAAAAAAGAACAACCCTGATCTTGGAGACCTTCATTTCTTAACATTAAGCGTTTCCGAATCAGCGGCATTGCCAAGCCAAATAGCAAGTCAGTTACCATCGAAAAATCCCCGCTTTCAAAGACGGTCTCCCGGATTAGTTTTGTAAAAAAATTGTTTCGCAATATTCTGATCGTTCGTAAAAATTGTCAAATTTTAAAAATATTTAAGCTTTGGAAGCCAAAAGTCAATTTAAAGAATCAAGAATGCATCTTTAAATTATAAAAGTTTAAACTACTAGTATTTAAAAAATTTCACAGTTTTTAACAGTTCTTGTAATTTCTTAAAAGTTCTCAAAAATTCTTATAAACTTAATGTCTTAGACAGTAATTGCTAGACTAATTTTTCATTTTTGCATCCGTAAAATATGTTAATTCGACCCAAAACGCACCAAAATGTCTAACCAAAGCTTGAGCTACGTTCCTTTCAGTGATCCTTTTGAGATTGGGGAAGTTGATATAGCGATATTATGTGTTAATGCGCAAGTCAGAGATTTTGATGCGTTTAGGGTCGGATAACTTATCCGGGATAAGGATATTTCACTTCAATTTAAATTCAACTTACGGTCTTCACAGCTGCCTAAGTCACAATCCGCCTTTTCCTTAGGCTCTCCCTCGCAGTTGCATTCGTCTTGATCCGCATTTTCTGGACATTCGCAAATTCGATTTCTTTCCTTATTAGATGGTCCACAACTTGGTCCAGTTGCAGCCTCAGGTCCTCCGATACATTCAGACCATTCGGTCCAGCAGTCCCACTGACAAGAATCTCCTGGGCAAAGTTCACTTTCAGTATTGTCTGTCAAACAACCTGGACCAAGTTCACTTGGACCGTCTCCGGCTTCACCGCAAAGACAATCGCGATTTCGCTCTCTGGTTTCGGTTCCACAAGAATTCGGACAATCAGACCACGGTTTCCATGGACCCCAGCATGAGCACATTTCTGTATTACAATCCGCAATTTCTGATGGAGGTAGACCTGTGAAAGGTTATTTATGTCACTTTAAAATGTTTGTTATCAAATTAAAATCAAGAAAACTTGAAATAAGCAACAATTTTGGGAGGTATTTTCTGTCTAAATAATTTATTTTGTCGAAAAAAGTTTAATTTATTGAAATAATTTATATTTTCGAAAAAGTTTATTTTGTAAAAAAAGATTTATTTTGTCAAAATAGGTAATTCTTGGAAAATAATTCAATCTGTCAAGATAGTGTATTTTAGTTTAGTGTCGGGAAATTTGATTTTGGTCTACAAATTTTATCTGATTGATATAAATAACTTTTCCTTCGCATCCATCGCATTTATCTGAATTTTTGCATTCACACTTCTTTTCTCTCAACCTACTACCGCCTCCACAAGTGACAGTACATGGTTGCCATGGTGCCCAATCTGGTCCGAATTCACATTCTGGTGGACAGGTTAAATCCGTATTACATTCCATTTCTTCTACAGGTTCACCCTTATGAAAAAGATCGCCACAAAACATTTTACACTGTACTGTATGTTAAAACTTTTAAGAATGTATAAAGATACTCTAGAATTTTGGAAGCATATCCTTTTCGGAACGGAACTCCATCTCAAAACACCGCTTACTATCTCTACAGCGCGTGTTCGAATCCCACTGATGTTGTCTAAGTGATTGTCTTAGCTATTGCTTGAGTGATTACACACCAATAAAATTTAGCGGTTCCATTATCAAGACCCTTGCCTATAATCATATTCAATATAATCACTAAGACAACATTAGTGGATTCGAACACGCGCTATAGAGATAGTAAGCGTTTTTGAGATGGGAGTTCCGTTCCGAAAAGGATATTTGATTTATTATTAAAAATTTTAAAAATAAGAATTTTTTTATACTTTGATAATTGTTCAAAAAATTCAGTAAAATAAGTTTGAAATTAATTTTCATAAGTTTTTGGAAAAATTGAATAGTTTTGATAAAAATGCAAATGTTTTCAAAAATGATGTGCCGACCCGTTCCTCGCATTGTCCGTCATTTTCACATTCCGATTCCGGTATGCCTTCTGGGCAGTCACAAGTTCGCGTGCGCGCAACTTTACCACCTCCGCAAGTGGCCGTACAATCGGACCATTCGCACCACGGACCAAATTCGCATTTTGGCGGGCAGACATCGATAGAACATGGAGATTCTTCCCTGAATTCACCTGGACAACCATCATCGATATCTTCTTGTCTTGGACAAGGCATTGGTAAGTTTGTTTCGGGTTGTTCGACAAATTGATCGAAATCGTCAGGAGTCATTTTTGGTTGGGGTTTCATATTACAAGTTCGGTCACGTGGATTGACACCACCTCCGCAAGTAACAGAACATGGTGATGAAGGCTCACTCCAAGCAGCCCATTCACATAATGGTTCACCTGTTTTACGGTTTTTGATAAAATTTTGGAGTCAAATTAAAAATTTAGAGTTTTGAAGATTAAAATTTCAAAATTATTTGATAGGGTATGCGCCCGAAATTGTTGATATCGTGGTTATTTTGGTCAAACAATTTTTTTTGAGCATTTTCAGATATTGCAGACAATTTTAAATCTAGAGTCAAAATTTCAATTCTTTTGTCAAATCCGACAGCCTGCGTATTTATAAATGTTTGCAAAAATATTTACAATAAATATTTTTAAATCTTCCTCTACAAAACATTTTCAGATATTGCAGACAATTTTCAATCTAGCGTAAGAATTTGAATTTTTTTTCGATTCTGAAGTACATCCTAAGCATCTATGAATTTTTGCAAAAATAATTTTTAAAATTTTCATATTATACGGTATAAATTATAACAAAGTACCTGCCTCTATTATATGCAGCGCACCCCTCACCACACCTGTCGCGCCCTTAGTGTGGTATTATATCCCTTTATCACCTTTTGATTAATCTAATAGATGTAGGTTGAGGAAGCCAATCCTAACACTCCTAAGACCCCTTCTACCACTCATGAGGCCGCTTTCTTTTCTTTTCAGCCCACATCGATTAGATTAATCAAAAGGTGATAAAGGGATATAGAGTCAAGATGGACGGTCACAGTCAGGATACTACCCAATTTTCAAGTCAATTTCGAAGGACACTCTTAGCATTTATAAATTCCTGCAAAAGTTTTTAGAAAATGTTGAATTTTTACAACCGCAACCTTTGCAGGTTTCGCATTCTTCATTTGGCCCACAACCACAATCTCGATTTTCAGGATCACCCCCTTCTGGGCAATTACATTCCCGGTGTTTGAATGTTTGGCCCCAACCTCCGAGCTCAGCATCACACTCAGACCACTCACTCCATTCAGTATTAGAGCAGACTTAAAACAGTGTTTAACAACTACGAAATGACATAAGTAGTGAATGGAATACCAAACGTTCTTACTATACAATTATTCTTCAAATATTCTTCTTCCAACCATGGGGCGTTTCAGTAGTAAATATATACGGGGGATATCCCATATTCACACTTTTGTTAATATCCCGGCCGTGATTAGGAAACGTAGTGTGTTTTTAAGTAGTAGGGCCGGGATATTAACAAAAGTGTGAATAAGGGATATGGTGTCTACACCGTTTTCGACTTTTTGGATAGCTCAAAATGACCACAAATATTAAGAAAGACGTAACAAATGAAAAATGATCCGAGTCGGATCATCCGACTAAGAATAATTTTTGTTTTATTTCAATAAACATCTCAGATTTATTATTAGTTTTGAATTTTTTTTTTTAAATGGTCCGATTCGAACCATTTTTTCCCTGGAATATTTATGTTCCTCTTGTAGTATCTGAAGACTTAATCGGATGAGTCCTTTCGAAAAGCGGAAATGTGAACATCATGGATACCCTTCCTACTGCAAGGCACTTTGGTTGAGGAAAGAATATTTTTGAATTTAATTATAAAAATTCCATAATTATTCTGATTTGATTTTTTTTAATATAGACGTGTTATAGATTTTAGGTTTTTTTCGATAAAAAGTCTTTATTTGAATCAAAGATTAATTAAACGAGCACATTTGTTCAGAACTCTGGAGTTGAGGCTTTCATCTCCATAATTCAGTATTAAGCTCTGGTCCGTTTTTCTTTAAATTAATTAAAGCATGGTTAATTAAGGCAAACGGCGTTTGAAATAAGTCAAGATCGGCACATTCGATCTTTCTGATATTTTGGGTCATAATATAAATTTTTATTTTGCGTTACGCGGCAGAGCCCGTTTTTCTAATTTCGATATTTTACCGGAAATTATCGGTTTTTCAAAAACCGCTTTAACCCTAGACTCATAAAGCCATAAAAGTGGCTTTCATTTTTTGAAAAGACCGGAAAGGACAAAAATAATCGAAATTAAAGTTCAGGTTCAAATCGCTCATAGAATAGCAATTAATTTCTGAAAAATGATAAAAAAAAAATTTTGGATGAGCCGTTCAAAATATATTTTATCCTAATTTTTTTTTTGATTTCTCTGAAATTTTTCTTTATCAGCTTTATCTTACAAATTTATTTTTTAAAACAACAAGGTCTTAATACTCAGTTTTTAGGAATTCGTCTCGACCATCTTTAAAAAAACAATAATGTTTCTTCTAAATGTAGAACTTTTTTTATTCATTTTTGTTTGAAAACGAAAAATTGCTCATGAATGAGAAGCGAGGCGGAAATATAAGGCGCAGACATATTGTTTACCACTATCTTCATCATTTTAGAGGTGAGAATTATCGTTTCATAGACGAACTCGATAAGGTATTGTATCGGAGACCAGGTTAAGGAACATAAGGTGTCACTTAATTTTATTTTACTAGCATCTCATTATTAAAATCGTATGGTTTCCTGTGAAAAACAGGTTGAGTTAACTTCACTTTTTCACAGCGGAAATTAAGTGATTAATATTTCAATTGTCTTAATATAATTAATAAAAAATTTGAGACTATCCTTTATCTCAATGATTTCACAACAATTAATTCCCGGACACTTAAACTTTTCCCATAATATGACTTCAAAGTCAAGCCAAAAAGTCATGCCTCTGCGGGATATCAATACTCAAATGAGTGAGGGGGTTAACGTTTTTAATGAAACTTATAGAGAAGGGTCCAAAAAAAAAAGAATTTGAAAAAAATATCGAAAATGAAATCTGACAACGTTGAAGGGTCAAATTACATGATTTCAGTATATTTTAATTGCCTGAGTGAAATTTGACTCAAACATGGCCATGAGTAAAGTTTTACCTCGGGTATTCAATAAAATTATATAAAAAAATGGAATAGTAGTTTCAAAAAATCGCAAAAGTACTTTCTAGGGCAGATAGGATGCTGAAAATACCGCCAATGATCTTTAAACTTTTTAAATAGTGCCTTAAAATTTTCATAGAAATTCAGTCACTTTTCTATTTCTTTCCTGATTTGCGTTGATGGCTCTCTTAATATAAATTTAATTTCTGAAACCAATTTCCTTTTTAAACAAATATTTTTAAGTTTTACGTTTAATTTTTCTTCATTTTTTGATCAAAATGTCCTATCGACTGTTATTTTTATTAAATTCTTGAAAAAAAATTCAAAATTGAAAGTTTTATTTCAAATTCTTTAAATATTTTCAATTTTTCTAAGAAATTGTCTTAATATTGTTTTTATTTAACTTATTGAATAAAAATGAATTTGTGATTTATGAGCAAAATTTAAAACTCCTGAAAACAATTTCAATTTTGCCAAAAATTTATTAATTTTCAATGTTTTTCTAAAATATATTTGAAAATAAATTTTG
This sequence comes from Oikopleura vanhoeffeni, assembly GCA_004367855.1. Classification (NCBI taxonomy): domain Eukaryota; kingdom Metazoa; phylum Chordata; class Appendicularia; order Copelata; family Oikopleuridae; genus Oikopleura; species Oikopleura vanhoeffeni. The sequence goes on along the minus strand of SCLH01000084.1, from coordinate 262,587 downwards.
AAAAATGTGTTAATGTTCGGTTTTCCGAACTAATCGGCTGAGCAGATAATGTGTTTTGGTGCCGACCCCAATTTAAACCAGGAATTTTAACTAAACAAAACGAACTTTTTAATTTGTCTCATTATTTTGCGAACGTTTTCGAATTTATTTCTAATTCCGATTTTTAATTTTTATGGCTTTTCATCCCGTAAATCTGTTGATTTATTTTTCCTATGTTCACTCTGGATTTAAGTTTCCCCGTTCGCAACCCCAAATTTGACCCCTCATCGGTGTCATATCAAATTTTTGATAATTTTTTGGAATTTTTGGGGTAAAACTTAACCCATGGCCATGTTTTGGCCGAATTTGACTCATGCATTTAAAATATACCACAATCATGTAATATGACCCCACATCGGTGTCATTTTTAACTTTCGATAATTTTTTGGATTTCTGAGGTCAAAATTCTAATGTTTACCATTCACCATCAAAAAAAGCACCGTGCGGTGTCAGATTACATTTTCTTTGGATTTCTTGATTTTTTTGGACCCTTCCTTGTAAGTTTCATTTAAAAAATAAGAGCGGTTTTTGAGAAACCGATAATTTCCGATGAAAAACCGGTAAAATACCAGAAATCGAAAAACCGGCTTAGCAACGCACAATAAAAAGTTCTATTAAGACCCAAAATATCAGGAAGATCTTATGTGCCGATCTTGACTTATCTCGAACACCGTTTGCCTTCATCTAAATAAAATCTGACTTTTGTGATATCGATTAAATTTTCCCAGACGAAAAATTGAAAATAACTTGGGAACCACATCAAAAAATAATCACTCACGAATCTCTTCACATTCCTCAGTCTCAACTTCAGTTACGGCATCTGGGTTACAAGGATCATTTCTGGTTCTAGTTTTAACTCCTCCGCCACATGGGCCATCACACGGTCCCCATTCTGCCCAATCATCGAGACATGAACATGGTGGCCCTTTGCAAGTCACACATTCCTGAGTTTCTCCACAGCCACATTCTTCGTCATCTTCCATGACGTCTGGAGGACATTCACACTCGCGATTTCGATATTGTTGTCTTTCTAGGGGTTGACATTCGATTATTTATGATATTTAGAAAATTTAATTTTCAACTTCAAAATTTCGGAAAAATTAAAATAATCTTATTTTTATTACAATGAATACTTGAGTATGACAAACTCTTACACTCTGAGTCAGGAGCAGGGTTGTAAGAGGATTGGGGATGGATGGAGATGAGATCATCCCTGGGGATGGGATGGAAACTGAGGGGATGGCCAAAAATAGGATCGGATCGATTTTCCGATCCAATACAATTGTGCCACCCCCTGGTTCAAACTATCAATTTTCTTATTAAAATTGATGAATTAGCACCGGTCTCTCCTTTAAAATGACTTACCGGTCCCGCTTATGAAATAATCACCTAGATGTGGTCCCCCCTTCAATATTAAGAATTTATGACCACCCCCTTAAAAAATAACCCACTGAAAATACTGACTTAGAACCGACCCTCACTTTGAAAAATAATTACCCACTTTTGAAATTGTATATTTTTTGGGGATAGAATGGGGATGGGATCATCCCATCCCCTAGGGGGTGGATGGGATGGGACAGGGATGGAATTTTTTATTGGGATAGGGATGAGGATGGGAAATTCGGTCGGGGATCATCCTTTTTACAACCCTGGTCAGAAGTCCTGACACTTTTGAAAAGAACTTTGAAACTCAGAATAATGTAAAGTGCAAAATAGTTTGAAAATTTTCGTTGAAAATCTAATTCTTGTTGAATAGTGAATTTTACATAAAAACTTAATTTTTCTTGAAAATCAAATTATTTTTTAAATTTAATTATTCCAGAAAATTAAATTTTTCTTGCGAATTTTAAAAATACATTTTTTTGTAAGATTTTTGTAAAATTATTAACAAAAATTTCAAATTCTTTGGAAATTTCAATTGGAAATTATTTGAAAATTAAAATATTTGGAAAATTTGAGTTTAAAATTGAAATTATCTCGAATATTAAATTTTTCTCGAATAATAAATTTTTGTTAAAAATTTAATTTTTCTTGGTAACTAAATATTTCATGAAAATTTTTTGGGGAATTAAATTTTCTTGAAATTTTTCTAAAAATTAAGAAGATTTTATTATTTTGGTAATTATTTGAAAAATTAAAATTGATAATCAAAAATTTGAGATGTCACCGTAACCATATGAATCACAATCAGCTTCACATTCTCCAAATTCGCTCCATTCACTTACAGAGCACATTACCGGTTCTCCACAAGATTCCGTTTCGACATTAGGTGGTGCTGGATTTCCATCAACATCAAAAGAACAAGGATCAAATTGTTCCCGTTCTCGATATCCTGAAGTGAATGTCTACAAAAATAAAATGTTTTAATGTTATGAGAAAACTTTCAGATATCAAATATAAATTAACACAATTCCTTCCAATTCGTCAAAAAAGTTTTTTGAAAGTTTTATTGAAAATTTGACAAATATATTGTTTTTGAAATTCCCATTCAGAATTTGACAAAAATTTTTATTTGCATTTATTTTTAAAATTTTACAAAGAAATTTTTTTGATATTATATTTAGTATTTGACAAAAAATTGTTTTTTGAAATTTTAATTTCAGACTAGACGAAATTTTTGTTTCAAATTTTTATTCAAAATTTTTAAAAGCTGTTTTTCTAAATGTTTATTTAAAATTTGACAAAAAATGTTTTTTGAAATTTTTATTTATAATTTGAGACAGTTCCTGAACCGCAAACACCATCACAAGGGCCCCATTCTTGCCATTCTCCTGGGCAAGAACATGGTTCACCAAGACAAGATTTGCATTCTTCAGTAGATTCACATCCGCAATCGGGGTGATCTGAAGTGATTCCATCGGGGCAAGTACATTCTCGGTTTCGGAAACTTTGACCAGCGTCATCGCATTCAGCGTCACAAGGACCAAAATCGGACCAAGGACCTGCAATTATTAATTATTAACGGGGCTGTGCCACAGCCGCTGTAGGTGTGAAATATTTTCGATTTGTGTCAAGGAAGACTGATTCAGTTCTTCCAAAACCGGTGAAATATAAATACCTAATCATTTCTTGGAAAGTATGATGTTTCGGAATAATCTTAATTAGATTATCTTATGTCTGTCAAATAAATATCCTGTTTACAACAAAAAACTTATTTTTGAATAACTTCTAGATTTGCAAAATCGATTCTTTTGAAGAATGATACTAAATAAATCTCGAGGTCAATTGAATTGTTCCTCTGTTTTTTTTGTTGTATTATTAATCGTCCATTATTTCTTTACGATGAATAAAATACTCACGCGAACTCTCTTTCGGCAAATAACAAACAAACTCATAAATATCTAGAATTTTGAAGAGCAAAAAATTAAGCAAAAATTTACTCTCGATAGAAAAGTCGTACTCCGTGTATGACTCCGTGAATTGGAAACCTGACCAAGGTTTGGGCGCTGAAAACGATGCAATTAAAAATTGGTCGGACCACTTGGTGGCGCTTTTTAGTGGTCATTTTTTTTAATTTGTTTATCCTGTGATTAATTCTGAGAGTCTAGCAGCTGGACTTTCGATTTTATTTAAAGTGGTCTTATTCAGCGGGAAATTATTCTCAATAATTGGTCCAGTTATCAATTTATTTCAACAGACATTACACGAATTGTGACAAAATCAGTAATTATCGGAATGACCAGCTTTATTTTTTGTATGTTGGAATTCAAGTGCCAAAAATAAAAAAAATGGGATAATTTAGTTTTGTTATGAATTTTTGGCCGGATTTAATCGAGAATCGAAATTATTGACTAGCGAATAATAGCAATTTTTACCTGGTGAACACATAAGGGTGGCATCTCCTTCACATTCCTCTTCTACGGTGAGTGGTTCTCCAGCACAACCGGTAAGGTCGGTTTCGGGGCAAGTTCGAGTTTTAGTTCTTGTTCCTTTGCCGCAAACATTATCACAAGGACCCCATTCTTCCCATGGCTCTGGTCCTTTTGGCGGGCAAGGTCCATAACATGATTTACCTAAGAAATAATTTGAATCAATAGCACAAGTTTTTGCCGTTAATTAAGAGGGAAATGTTCACATTAAAAGATTTCATTTAAATTTTGTGACCAGACTCATTCGGCCGTAAAATCACAATGCTGATAGCCCACGTCTTTTAATCGTCAAGAACGAAAACTAGCTGACTTTAAATAACTAAAATAAAAAGTAATTCTTCTCACTTATTTAACATTCGATTGCTCAAATTATTTTTGCAAACATATAAGCTGTCACAAAAGTTTAATCCGGCCGGGTCGTTTTTTTAAATAAATTTGATTCATTAAAAAAAAAATTTTTGAGCTGAAAAAAATTATAAAGACTGGATTAGAGCAGGGGTCGGCAAATTTTCTGAAATCGTTTGCTCTGCTCTTAAACAGTTGTCAAGCTATTTTGCTCTAATTTGATGCCAAATTTAGACTTAGCTTTACTCCCATAAGTGTTGCCTAGTGGTTTGAGTTCAAAAATATCACTAAATGTGCTCTGAAATTGACCTGAAAGAGTGAAATAGCGCAGACTAGAGCAGAGTCTGCCGATCCCTGGATTAGAGCTCTGTGAGAGTTTATATTGTTAAAAAATAATTTAAGTGATCAAATATGTAGTAAGTGAGAAAATAATTTTCAATTTTTGGTTTTTAAGTCTTTCAGTCAGCGAATATGACAACTGAGAGATGCAGGACTACCATCATTGTGATTTTTTGACCCAATTAGTCTTTTGCAAAATTTTAAGAAAAGTGAATGTTCGAATGAAAGGCAATGGACATCGGTGAAAAATGTCATGACAGCCTTTAAAGCCCGATTTGAATGCTGAATTATTTATCCGTGATATTGAAAATGATTATACTGAGCGCAAGCTGAGTTTTATGCTCTTACAACTATAAAAAAAAACTCAAAATTAAACTTTTTACTCAGATTTTAAAAATTTTAAGAATAAATTGGCGTGCAAAATACTGATTAAATATGAAAACATTCTAAAGTATTCGAAACTGGGGTTTTAAAGGGGTCCCCTGACATCTGTCTCCAATAGCTGCAACGGAGTTAATAAAATTTATTTTTGATAATTATTTACATTCGGAAAGATCGCCGCAACCACAATCTGAATGATCTTGAGTGATTCCTTCTGGACATGCGCAGTCTCTTTGTCGGAACATTTGGCCTGCTTCGTCACATTCAGCTTCACATGGACCATATTCGGACCATTCACCTAAATTTGTTCAATGAATATTTTTCGTTCCTCAACCCTCGAAGGCTTCATGTTTATTAATGAGCTCAACATATTTTAAAGCTTTGATAATTAATCGATTTACATACAGTATGTAAAAAAGTTGTTCGAGACCAACAAACGAAATTTCTCTGGATCAAAACCTATAATTGGCAAGCGAATTACTTTCAATCCAGAGAAAATTGGAGCTTTTGGTCTCGAATTTTTTTTTACATACTGTACTTACAGACTTTTTTGAGGTTATCTCACAGTTTAAACCATACTTTTTGCCTTTTTTTATTAACTTTATTGAAACGTCGATTTCTGAAAACTGAAAAACATTGAGAAAAAGTTAAAGAAGTCAGTTATTTTTATTTTTGCGAAATCTCCTTTTTACGAATAAAGTGCGCTGATCAGTAATTGCGACTAAATACTATTAATTAAATCAAATTTTTAAGGAAATACATACGGGTTTGATACTTTATATTCACGAACTTATGGACTTCAATAAAAAACATTTAACAGAACTTTTAAGGGGTTCTGGTTATGTCAATTGTTGTAATGGCTGTACAAATATCACTACTTTTTCACGGTCTCTTATTTTTGTTTGGAATGTTCAAACGTAAAAAGGGAACAAAATTATTGTTCCGTGAACGCTGTTTATAATTATTGTATACTTTATATATAATATTGTATAATATACTTTATATATAATATTGTATAATATATTGTTTATATAATTATTTTTGAAGCAGTACATAACTCGTAACACATGTCACGAAAATGATTTAACACACTCTCAATGTTCCCAAGCAGCGAATAACTCTCGGAAGTGATATGCGAATTATTCAAATTTTCAAAGAAAGAAAGGATACAAATTTTGTCACAAAGTTCTTGTGGGATAATTTGAAATTTACGTTTACGTTTTTCGTAAAAGCGAAAAAAAAAAAAACGGTTTTTCGTAAACGTTTCGAATAATTCGTTAAATATATTTGAACAAAGTTTCTCATGAAAAATTTTCAATTTTTGATCTTAATCTCTTTCGATAACAGAATGCGATGGGGAGCGCCTTTCAACTCAAATTAGTGTTTATTCGTTAAAAAATAAAAAGAAGCCCTATTTTCTTCAACAAAGAAGATATTTGTTTCAAAACGTATTTTTCTTGGTTAGTTTTTCACGAAAAATTAATTTTGCCATTTTTATTACATTTTTATACCGATTTTTGTAATTCGCGAATTTTGGGTAAAAGTCGAAAAATCACTTTAACGTCGGAATAGCGAAATTATATTAGTCGTAATCGATTTATCAGACCCGATTAACCAAAAAATAATATGTTGTTTGTTAAATTTATCAAACAAAGACACTTCATTTGTGCATGCAAATTTACATGTAGAACCCTCTAAGTTGAAGAATATTTCCATAAATTAATGCAATTTAAATGAATTTAACCTTAGTGAAATTTGCAAAGCGAAACTAACGTCAAAACTAGGTTATTCTAGCAATACGATAGTCCTGCATTCGAATCTAAGATTCTACATATCCCCTTTTCACACTTTGGTTAGGATCCCGGCCCTGTGTGGTTACTAGCTGGCAGAACTAGCTCACTCACATACCATTTTGCACTACGTTACCACACAGGGCCGGGATCTTAACCAAAGTGTGAAAGGGGGATAAAAATGGTTGTCTGTATTTACTGAGTTATTTCTGTATTGCTGATCTTCAAAAATAAACGCAATTTAAATTATTTTTTATTATAACAATCTTTTGAGAATTTAAATTATTTTCTTTTCATACAAATGACAAGAAAAAATAATATGTAACTTAGGGGTTGGCATTTTCTTATAGTTGTTTTATGATGAAAACAAAATCTACCTGGTTGACATTGTAAATCTGGATTTCCTACACAGGTATCTGCTGGGTCACAGCTCCCATCTGAGCAAGGAATTTCGTTGACGGATGGTCCTTCGCATCCAGGTTGTGGTAAAATGGTGGCTTCTTCTTCGAATTCATCGCCGCAATAACATTTTCGCTTTTGAGATTTTACTCCATCGCCGCAAGTTTCCGAACATGGGCAGGAATTACTCCAGGGACTCCACATACATTCTGGGGATTTTGGGCTTTCCGTTGGTTGTGGGCAATCTTGACAATCACTGAATTAAACATATTTGAACTTTGAGTAATCGTTATATAGGTAGTTTGGGAAAATAACATGGTTAATTTTGGATGAGTTCAAGAATAAAATTTTGTGGGTGACAAAAAATCTTGCAATTTTTTTAAATAGTCTTTCAAACTCTGACTTCAAAATTTCAATTATACATAATAGTCATCTGATAAACAAATAAAATTTTCGCGATTTAGGAGAATATCATTTTTTGTTTGATTAATGAATTTTTTGTCCTACCAAAAATGAACGACAAGGCTGAATATATATCAAAAAGTTTAGAAATCAAGCAAAAATACGTCAGAAAATCATATATCTCTTTACGAGGAAGATAGATATTTTCTAGTTTGGTGTAGTACATTATGTACGTTAAGTAGTACCAATGTACTAGACCAAACTAGAAAATATCTATCTTCGTCGTAAAGGAATATATTCCCTCTTATATATATTTATGTTACATCATGCAACATTTTATGTAAAAAATTGGTTTAAATGACAAGTTAAGATAAAATTTATAACTTCAGTGAGAAAAATTATCAAGTTTTTAAAGTTTTGATCAACTAACGGTTGATTAAAACGGCAGAGGTATTTGTGTGAAATAAAATGTTTCTGACTTTGGCCAATGCGCGCGATCGATTATCTTTAAGCTTATAGATCAGGTCAAAAATCATGATTTTTATTCTTAAATTATTTTATTAAGTTTTTGCATCGTAATCGACCATTATAAATAAACAAATCTCTTTTTGACACGTTTTTCACTTATTTAATTTTAATATTTATTATCTGCAATGTTTCGCTTACGCATATTCAGTCTACAGTTTTTACAAATAAGAAGTTTCGAAACTGTAAAAATACTGAGTCTAGACTTTTTAAAAGCAGAGGCCTTCTCCATAAGAATACATAAACCCTGTTCAAACCAGCAGAAAGAAACGGAAGTTTTTCATTATTTTGATAAGGGCCAGAAATTTTTATATTCTCTAGCCCACACTATTTCTGCACAAATTTGTAAACTCTTGACTCTATAGTTTACAAATTTGTGCAGAAATAGTGTGGGCTAGAGAATATTAAAATTTCTGGCCCTTATCGAAATAATGAAAAACTTCCGTTTTTTTTTGCTGGTTTAAACAGGGTTTATGTATTTTTTTGAAGATCAGAAAAACTGCGGAAGTTTTTCTCAAGTATTTCAAAATGGTCCATAAAAAATTTATCTTTCAATTTTTCTTGTAAGTTATAATTGATTTAGGTGTACAGTGAAGATCTTAGAATTCTCGAAGTTTTTTGACATACACTGGGCATTTCATTATTTAATTTTATTTAAAAAAATTTGTATTAAAATTTTTTTTTCATAATAAAAATATTCATGTTTTTTGGCGGGCGCTCATTGTCAGAAAGTGCTTGAATGTTTTTCTTTATGATAAACTAACTTTACCGAATAAATCTGATATCTGAAAAATTTGCAAGTCTTATAATGTTCCCTCAAAAATTTATTAATAATCGTTAAATTACCTTGCGTCACAAGCAGATTTTTCAACAGGTGTTTCGTCTAGATTTTCTGGATTACAACCATTACTACATGGTCTAGTTCGAGTTTTTTCTCCTTCTGGTCCGCAAGTTGAAGTACATGGAGTCCAAGGTTCCCAGTCACCTTTGTCACAAGCTAAAATTTAACGTTACAAGTGAGAAAAATGTTTATATTGAATGTGGTTAATCTTGACTGTTAAACATGCAAAATTAAGTTAATATTATTCTTTTTTTCTAACAATTTTGCCCAGCATTAGCATTTTTTGAATGATCTATAATTTTTTCTAAAGCTTCTAAGCCATTTAAGCACCATATCCAAAGCTTGTTACGTGACCTTGAGAACTGTATTAATTCTGATAAGAGCGGTGTTACCGGCAAATGCATGAAATTGAGTCTTAGTTTTATAAGTCTTTGTCGAACTTTTAACAGCTTTTGAGGTTGTAAGCAAATTATTAGAAGTTGTTGAAGGAATTTTTGTTGTTTTTGTGATTTCTAGAATTGTACTTTTAGTTGTATCGCAGTTCGACAGGCAATCTGGCTCTAAACAATCAGATATTATTTTCTTTGTTGTGGGTGTGGTTGTTTCAAGAGTTGCACTTTTTTTTGTTTGTGTGGTTGTTTCTGCAGCTGTAGTTGTTGAAATAGATGTCGTTTTACAATGACAGCTAGAAGGACAACCTGGTTTTGAACAATCGCAATTAATTTTATTTGTGGTTCTCGTTGTTCTGCTAGTCGAGATATTTTTGCTTGTTGTTGTTGAGTCGGTAGTTGCTGTCGTTCTACAGTCACAGTAAGAAGGACAATCTGGTTTCGAACAGTCGCAATTAATTTCAAATGTAGAGGTTGTTGTTCTGCTAGTTGTGTTACTGTCGCTTGTTGTCATTGTAAATTTGGCGGTTGTTGTTGACTCGGTTGTTGTGGGAGTTGCTGTAGTTTCACAGTTACAGCTTGAAGACAAATCAGGTTCTAAACAATCGCAATCATTTTGAATTGTTGTCCTTGTAGTTTTGCCAGTTTTGATTTTTTCGGTTTTTTTTGTGAATTTGGTGATTGTTGTTGACTCGGTCGTTGTTGCAGTATCTGCAGTTATACAGTTACAACTAGAGGGACAATCTGGTTTTGAACAATCGCAATTGTTTTGTACCGTTGTGATGTTTTCGGTGGGTGTTGCAGATTTGATCGTTGTTCTTGACCCGCTGGTTGTGGAAATTAATGTAGTTTTACAGTTACAATCAGAGGGACAATCTAGTTGTGAACAATCGCATCATACATTTTGAACTGTGGTACTAGTAGTTTTTCTAGTTGTTATGCTTTTGGTTGTGGTCGTAGATCTGGTGGTTGTTGTTGACTCATAAGTTGTCGGAGTTTCAGAAGTTTCACAGTTACAGCTAGAGGAACAATGTGCTTTTGAACAATCACAATTTGTATCGATTGTCGTCAGATTATTTTTGTTAGTTGTGATGTTTTCGGTTGTGAATTGTTGGTTTGTGGATTTGTTTGTTAATGCTGTTGACTCGGTAGCTGCTTGAATTTTTGTAGTTATACAGTTACAATTAGAGGGACAATCTGGTTCGGAACAGTCGCATTTATTTTTAATTTGTGGTTAAAGTAGCTTGGTGTGTTTTCGGTCGTTGTTGTTGATTTTGGCGGTTTATTGGTTGACTCCTTGTGAGAATTACTGTGAATTCACAGTTACAGCTAGGTAGACAATCTGGTTTTGAACAGTCGCAGTTTGTTTTGGTTGTAGTTGTTGTTGAAGTTTTTGTGCTTTGAGTCGACTTGCTAGTTAATGTTGTTTCACAGTCACAGTCAGAAGGATAATTTGGTTTTGAACAATCGCATTCATTAGTTTTTGTTGTTTCACTCATGGTTGTTGGAGTTTCCGTAGTTGTAGTCGTAGTTGTTTCGGTTCTACAATTACAATTTGAAGGACAATCTGGTTTACTACAGTCGCATTTGATTTCTGATCGAACACTTTCACAAATTATATGAGCTTCGTCTGATGTCACTTCTTGACTTAGTTTTTGAACTTTTACAACACATTCCGATTTCTTTACAAAAGCTGACAATCTATTCGCACAAATCACTCGAACAGCAGCTAAGGGTAATTTACTTGTTTTCGAAATGGTTTTGCAACACATATCGAATTCATTTCTTTCGGATAATTCATTAAATGATGAATTATTTTCGCTGATGAGGTTTTCACAGTTACAATCCGGCTGACAATCTGGGTTTGAACAATCACAAATTTTCGATATTGCCGTTGTTTCAATGTCAGTTGTGTTTTCAGAGTATTTGGTTGATTCAGTAGAATCTGGGATTTGTTGAGTTGTCGTGATTTCACAGTTGCAGTTTGAAGGACAATCTGGTTTCGAACAATCACAAATTTTCAAAATTGGCGTTGTTTCAATAACAGTTGTGTTTTCAGAAGATTCAGTTGTTTTTCTAGGATCTGTAATTTCTTGAGTCGTGATTGTTTTTGTAGGATCGGAAATTTCTTGAGTCGTGGTCGTTTTTCCCTTGAATAAAGCTGTTCTGGTCGATTCCAATGTTGTCTTTGAGGTTGTTGAAAGTGTTGGATTGCATAAATCTTCATCATCACCCTCTGAACTGCCCTCAACACAAAGAGTGTTGCTTGTTAATTTAGTGTCGGTTGTAGTAATAGCTGTTGTACTTTGAGTTTTTATTTTTTCGGTTGTAATCTCTTCACAATTACAAAATGCGGGACAATCCGGTTTTGTACAATCACAATTATTTATCATGTTTTCGGTGGTTGTTTTGGATTTGGTTGGTACTGTTGACTCGTTAGTTGTTGGAGTTGCTTCAGTTTCACATTCACAGCTAGAGGGACAATTTGGTTTTGAACAATCACAATTATTTACCACGGTTGTCTTAGAATTTTTGCTTGTTGTTGTTGTACTTTTTGTTTCGGTTAGACTTTCAATTGTACTGTATTCTGTATTTGAGATGGTGTTTTCTAGTCTCTTAGGGCTTGTTGTTTGTTTTGTCGTGAGATCATTTTTATCACAATTTGCGGAACAACCAACTTCTGAACAGTCACAATCTTCCGGTTTTAATGTAGTTGTAGCTTGTTCTTCAGCTTTACAGTCACATTTTGCAGGAAAATCTGTTTTTGAACAGTCACAAATAATATTAGACGAATTGGTTGTCAAAATTTGTGCCGTCATCGTTTTTTCTGAAGCTGTTTTAGACGTTGAAACTATTTTAGTCTTGCAATCACTATCAGAGGAACAGTCTGGCATAAAACAATCGCATTCTGTAGTTTTTGTTGCTGTGAATTTTGTCTCTGGTGGAGTTTTTGTTGTTGTTAATTCTTGATTTTCACAATCAGAATTTTTGGGACAATCTGGCTTACTGCATTCACATTCAAATGTAATTGATATGACCTTTTTCGGTAAAAACGTGTCACAAATTTCATTGGCTTCGTCCAAAGTTACTCCTTGACTGAGTTCTCGAACTGTTTCAACACATACTGAGATTTTTTCAGAAGCTGACAATATATCTTCACAAATCACTCGAACAGCAGCTAAGGGTAAATCGCTTGTTTTCAAAATGGTTTCACAACATATATCAAGTTCATTTCTCTCGGATAAATATCTAGTGGTGGATTCGGTTTCGATGATAAGTTTGTCACAATAACAATCTGGTTTTGAACAATCACAAATTGTCGCAATTGGCGTTGTTTTTATACCAATTGTGTTTTCAGCAGATTCAGTTGTTGATGTAGAATCTGAAATTTGTTTAGTCGTCGTGATTTCACAGTTACAAATTGGAGGACAATCTGGCTTGGAACAATCACAATTAATTGGTGTAATCTTTTCTTTGAATAAAGCTGTTGTTGATTCAGTTGTGGATTCAGTTGTTGTCCTTGAGGTTGTTGAAGGTCTTGTATTGCATAATTCTTCATCATCACCTTCTGAACTACCCTCTAAACAAAGAGTATTACTTAATGATTTATTCTCGTTTGTGATGTTCTCTATGGGCTCTTCATTTGGCGTGATGGTTGTCGTTTTTAAGAATTCCATTGTTGTTGTATTATCACAATCACATTCTAACGGACAATTTGGCTTCGAACAATCACAATCATCATTTAGTAATGTTATTGTAGCTGGTTTTTCAGTTGGTTCTTCGAAAGTTTTGTTTCCTTGATAATATGTTTTTGGTAAAGTTGTTGTTTTAATTTCTCGATTTTCACAATCACAGTTTCCCGGGAAATCTGGTTGACTACAATCACATTCGGGTTCACTTTTTGTAGTGTTCTCACAGCCACATCTACTCGGGCAGTAAGGTTTTGAACAATCACAGCTATTTTCAATAATTTCTGGTTTTTCAGTGGTAGAATTGCCTGTCTCAGGAATATATGATTTCGTCGTTTCTGCTGCACAATAACATTCGGCGGGACAATGTGGGCAAACACAAAAATTACAGACAAAAATATCATCAGCCCCATTAGCGGGTTCAGCAGTACTGGTTATATTTTCGCAAATAATTTCTGTAACAAATCCAAAAGTAGAAGCTGCTGTTGTTTCCGCCTCAGTTGTGTCTGGTTGTACAGTTGTATATTCTAAAGAAACATCACAGTCTGACGAACGATTTAGATTCGCAAGATCACAGCCACTTTTTTCTTGCAATTCTGGAGCCTCAGGTTTTGTTAATTCTGAGTCACAATCACATTTTGCTGACAAAAAAGTTTTTGAACAATCACAGATTTTATCTGATGGATATGTTGTCAAAGTTGTGTCAGCTGTTGTTTCTTCTGATACTGTTGTTTTGACCGTTGTATTTAAATGATATTCGGTTGTTGTTAATTCTTGATCTTCACAGTCACAATTTTCTGGACAATTTGGTTTACCACAATCACATTTCAGTTGAGTTGTTGTAGAGTTGTCATCATCACAGTTACTTTGGCAGTCAGGTTTTGAACAATCACAATTATTGTCGTCAATTTCTGTTTTTTCAGTTGTCATAATGGTTATCTCAGGAATTAATGATTCCGTCGCGTCTTCTGTACAATTACATTCTGCAGGACAATGCGGGCAAAAACAAAATTCACAAGCAGAAATACCATCAATGGGTTTGATAGTACCGGTTATATTTTCGCAAATTATTTCTGTGATAAATCCTAGAGTAGACGCCGCTGTTGTTTGAGCTTCAGTTGTTGTAGAAGTTGTGGTTGTCAATAATTCTTGATTTTCACAATAACAATCTGCTGAACCATCTGTTTTGGAACAGTCACAAATTTTTGAAATTGCCGTTCTTTTTATTTCAGTATTGTTTTCAGCAGATTCAGTTGTTGATAAAGATGTTTTGGTAGTCGTTGTGGTTGTCGGCAATTCATGATTTTTACAATCACAATTTTCTGAGAAAACTGATTTACCGCAATCACATTCGGGTTCAGTTGTTGTAGCTTTGTCACAATCACATTCACTCGGGAAGTCAGGTTTTGAACAATCACATTTAGTTTCGACAAGTTCTGGTTTTTTAGCTGTGTTATTATTCTCATTGTTCTGATTGCATAACTCTTCGTCGTCACATTTAGCACTACCTTCATACTCATCTGCAAAAATTTGTGTTGGTTCATTATCAAATATTTTTGTTCTCGATTCCAAAATTTTGGTTGTTGATTTGTTTTCACAATCACAGTCTGACGGACACTCCGGAAGTGAGCAATCACATTTAGAGACAACTAACATTTTAACAAAAATTTCTTCTGTTTGTTTATCTAAAATTGTACTCATTTCAAAAATGGTCTCCGCGCATAACGATGTTTTAACATCCACATAATCCAGTATATCTTGACAGACAATCATAGCTTCGGCAAAATGTAAGTTACTTGTTTCCAATATTGTTTTTGAACAAACGGCGAGTTCATCTTGCTCTGATTTTTCTGTTGACGATATTTTTGTCGCCTCAAATGTACTCTCCATGACTAAAATTGTTGATGTTGAAATTGTTGTTTTTGGTGAAATCATATCAGTTGTCGATTCACAATTACACTTCAAGTAAGTTTCTTGATTTGAACAATCACAGTCAGAAATATGAGAATTTTCTAGTTCTTGTGTAGTTATATCTATTTTTTCTTCAGTTGTTGTTATATCATCTGTAATAGCTGTTGTAATTAAGCTTGTTGTTTCTTCTTCTCCGCTTGTCGTATTATTTTTCATATCTGAAAATGGAGTTGGATCTACCACGTAACCAGATCCGGAACCCGATCCATCGGATGTGATTTTTGATGACGATTTGCACAATTCTTCATCGTCACAATCGGTGCTGATAACAAAAGTTATTTCTGATTCGAAAGATGTTGATTGTGTCGTACCTGATTTATGTTTTTCCATCTTGTTCGTGTTTTTTTCTATAATAGTTGTTTCAAAACTGGTCGAGTTTTCTAATACATAAATTTCTGGCTGTGTTGTTGATTCAAATTGTACTGCTGTTGTATTTTCTAGTTGTTCTGTTGTTTGATTAATTTTTGCTTCGGGAAATTCTGTTTTACTGAAAGTCATTTCTATCGAAATTGTTGAGTCAGAATGGGGAAATTCTGTTTCAGACTCTGTCGCATCACAATTACAAATTTTCTCGGGATCTGAACAATCACATATTATTTTCGTGGCTATTTCGGGATTTTCTCCAGAAATGGTGGTAACAGATTCTTGTTCAAAATTGTCAGCTGTTGTTTCTTCATTTTTTTGACTTGTTAAAACTGGAAGTACCATGGTAGTTCCTGCATCTGTTTCGGTAACATCATCAGAAGAGTAGATATTACAAAGCCCAGGTATATCTGGTTGGTTGCAATCATTGTCGAAATTGTTTAATTTTTCTGTTATTTGGTCATATTCGGAAACAGTATTTTCGAAAATTGAAGGAGAAGTGGCTTCTGTACGAATTTCATTTTCTTTGGTCGGCACGACTGTAACAGTTATATTTTCACAGATGATCGTGGTCTCGAACGTCTCCTCTGGCTTCTCGGTTATATGTGGTTGCTCTGTTTCAAAAACAGTGATTGTTGAATTAGTATCAGATTCGATAGTGGTCAATTCAACTGTTTCAGTTAAGTTTTTTGAGGGTGGAATCACAGTAGTCGAATTTGGATTTATTTCTTCTGTGAAAGTTATTGGAAAGTTAGTGGGGTCAGAAAGTGTTAGTTGAGTTGGTCCACATAAATTTTCATCATCGCAATCAGATCCAGATGCTTGTTCGGTTGTCAAAAATAAAATTTGGGCATTATTTTTAGTATTCTGGACTGTTGGTTCTGCGGTTCCAGTTATATCTTCATAAATAATCGTCGTCTCGAACGCTTTTTTTCGCACCTCAGTTATTTTTTGTTGCTCCGTTTTCAAAACAATAGCAGATTTTGTCGAATTATCACAAGATTTTTGAGTGGTTAATTCAACTGTTCCAGTTAAGTTTTCTGTCAGTGGAATCACAGTAGGGGAATTTGGATTTATTTCATTTGGTAAAGTTATTGGAAAGTCACTGGGGTCAGGAATTGTAGCCTGGGTAGGGCCACATAAATTTTCATCGTCGCAATTAGACCCAGATCCTTCTTCGGTTGTCAACGATATAATTTGAGTATTCTTTTCAGTATTCTTGACTGCTGGTTCGACGGTCCCAGTTATATTTTCACATATTATCGTGGTCTCGAACGTCTCTTCAGATTTTTCGCTAATTTTTGGTTGGTTTGTTTCCAATACAGTGATTGTTGAATTATCATCAGATTTTTTGGTGGTTAATTCTACTGCTTCAGTGACGTTTTCTGGAAATGGAATGACAGTTCTTTGATTTGAATTAATTTCGTTTGCATCAGTGGTTTGAAAACCAGCTGGATCAGACGGTGAAGACTGAGTTGGTCCACATAAATTCTCATCATCGCAATCGGAGCCGGAACCTTCTTTGGTTGTCACAAGTAAAATTTGTGTTGTGTTTTCGGATTTTCTTACTGTAGGTTCTGTGGTAACAGTTATATTTTCACAGATAGTGGTCTCGATCGCCTCCTCTGGGTCCTCGGTTATTTTCGGTCGCTTTTTTTCAAAAACAGGGCTTGTAGTTTTGGTTGGTTCAGTAGAGTTTTTGTCTAATATTTCTGTTATTTCATCAAATTCAGAACCAGTTTTTACCACTATTGAAGAAGTAGTGGGCTTTGTGCGCATTTCAGGGAATTCAGTATGCTCTAACATGGCCATATTCGTATCTCGATAATCAGCTATAAACGTAGGCGTAGTCTCCTGGTTCGTCGCTCTGGTATTTTGAAGACCGATAATGTTATCCGAATTAGTCGACTCCTCTTTGCCGGACAGATTAAAAGTCAAATTTTTTGTAACGCCTATTTCGGTCGTCAATATTTTATCAAGCTCATTTGTTATAGTGGTAATTTCGTCAGTTTCAGAAATATTTTCTATCGTATTGATTTCTAATAGAGTAGTCGGAAACGTGACAGATTCCTTAATTTCACATTCACAATCTGGTATTGATGTTGGTCCACATAAATTTTCATCGTCGCAATCGGAGCCAGATCCTTCGTTTGTTGTTAGAAGTATAATTTGAAGATTATTTTCGATATTTTGGACTGTTGGTTCTGCGGTACCAGTTTTATTTTCCCAGATTATCGTAGTCTCGAACGTCTCGTCTGGTTCCTTGGTTGTTTTTGGTTTCTCCGTTTCCAAAAATTTAGATTTGGTCGAATTATGAGCTGATGTGATAGTGGTCAATTTAACTGCTTCGGTGAAGTTTTTCGTTAGTGTTATAACCGTGGTTGGATTTGAAATAATTTCTTCTCGAAAAGTTGTTGAAAAACCAACTTGATAAAAAGGTGCAGACTGAGTTGGCCCACATAAGGTTTCGTCGTCACAATCAAAGCCTTTCGCAGTATCATTTTCAAATAAATTTTCCGTTGAACTCGCTTGATTTTCTGTACCAGTAATGTTATGTAAGATAATCGTAGGGTCAAATGCCTCCTCTGGCTCCATGGTTATTTTTGGTTCGTTCGTGCCAAAAAAAGTTGGTGTAGTTTCGGTTGAATTCCCATTCGATTCAATAGTGATACCTTCGACTTTTTCAGTAAAATTTTTAAAAGATAGTAAAACATTAGGTGGATTTGAATTAATTTCTTCTCCTGATGTTGTTGAAAAACCAGCATGATCACAATCGGAGCTTTCATCAGTAGAAGCTTGAGCAGTAGCATTCTCAAATAAACTATCTGTTGTATTTTCGACAATTTCTGAATTCGGCTTGACTGAACGAGTCTTATTTTCATGAATAATTGAGGTCTCAAACGCCTCCTTTTGCAGTTTTGTTATTTTTGGTTTCTCCGTTTTCAAAACAGTGATTGAAGATTTGGTTGTAGTTGAATTTGACTCTTTCTGTTCTGCTTGAATAGTTGTGAAATCAGCTGAATCAAAAGGTGCAGTTGGTCGAGATAAATCTTCATCGTCGTACTCGGCGTGAGATCCTTCTTCGGTGGTTTTAGTTATATTTTCACAAATGATCGTGGTCTCGAACGCCTCCTCTGGATCTTTGGTTATTTGGCTTGGCTCCGTTGCCGACACATTTAATGAAGATGTGGTTGAATTACTTTCAGATGTGATCATGGTGAATTCAAGTTTCTCAGTCACGATTTTCAAAACTGTGATGAAATTTGTTTGATTTGAAAATATATCCGTTTTGAATGTAGTTAGATCAACAGGTGCAGACTGAGTTGCTTCAAATAACTCTTCGTCGTCGTAATCGAAAGACGATCCTTCTTCGTTTGGCACAAGTAAAGTTAGAGTCATATTTTCGGAATTTTGAACTGTTGGTTCTACTGTACCAGTTATATTGTCACAGATAATCGTGGTCTCGAACAACTTCTCTGGCTCTTTCATAATTTTTCGTCGCTCGGTTTCCAACACATTGATTGCAGATTCAGTTGAAATTACACCATATGTGGTAGAGGTTACTTCAATGTTTTCGGTCTTGTTTTTTGAAGGTTTGATAACAGTTGTTGAATTTAAATTTATTCCTATCGCAACAGTAGTTGCAAAACCAGCTGGAGCAGAAGGTGCAGTGTGAGTGGGTCCACATACATCTTCATCATCGCAATCGAATCCAGAACCTTCTTTGGTTGTCACAAATGAAATTTGGTTATTTTGAAAACTTTTCACTGTTGGTTCTGCGGTAACAGTTATAATTTCAGTTGCAAATGTAGTTTGATCAGTTGTCAATGAATTTGCATCGTAGTTATCGGCGCTAGATTCTTCGTCGGTTGTCACGAATAAAATTTGGGTATTATTTTCCGAATTCTGAACTGTAGGTTCTGCGGTTCCAGTTAGATTTTCGCAAATTATCGTGGTATTAAAAACTTCTAAATTTTCATTCACAACAGACATTTCGGTTTTGGTAAAAAAATCGGTTTCATTCGGTTTATCCAGGAGTTCAGCTGCTGGGTCGATAGTTCCAATTATATTTTCTGTAATATTTTGTACATCTTTTGTCGTCAAAACTTCTTTATAGGAAGTTAATAAAATTTCACAAATTTCCTGAGCTTGTTTTATACCTACTTCATTATTTATTTCTGATATGATATTAATGCAGGAGCTTGGATTTGTAAAAATTGAGGTTAAAATATCATCACATATTTTCTGCACGGCAGCAAACGGTAGAAGACTAGTTTCTTGAACAGTCTTCAGGCACATTTTGAGCTCAGCAGATTTTTTATTTTCAATTGTTGTAAAAATATCGTCGAGTTCGCATTCACAATTGATATCATAGTTTTCACAAAAACACCCATTTTTCGGGAATTCCACATCATAATTATCGAAAAATCTTGTAGGATCATCTGTAGAGTTTTTTGTAGTATCATCTTTAGAATCATCTCTTGAGTCGTATGTCAGGTCATCTATTGTATTATCTGTTAGGTCATCTAGTGAATGTTCGTTGTCTGATTGAGACCCTGAGGCTTCTGGAGCACCTGACCCTGTATCTGTTATTAAAGTTAGTTTAGTAATAGATATCATGCTTTCGGTATTAAGTATCGTACTTGGCTTTGTAGATATTGGTGGTGAAATTGTACCCTAAAAATTAAATTGAGGAACTATATTTTTTTTATAAAATTTATCAAAACCAAGTATCTGAATAAAACTTCTTGGCATTTTCAAGACTGATTTTCAAATAAAGAGTAAGTGCAAAACTTAATCATCAAAATAAATTGTCATCGCCGAAATGCAAGAGTAACTTTTAGTCATATTGTATTTTCTCGAAATTAAAAAAATGAATTATTGCGAGTAAAACCTAAATATTTTTTTTTGCCTTATAAAGATATGCTCATATTTCATAATTTACATACAGCATATAACATTTTTGCTTCCGTTTTTTATTTTTGCATAATTAACTATCCGCCAATCAGAACAATCAAATTTGGCAACTACCTACGTGTTTCCCAGATTAAACCGTTTTGATTGGCTGATAGTAAATTATGCAAAAATGAAAAACCAAAGCCAAAATGTTACATTCTGTGATTAAAAATGAAACAAAAATGTGCAATCTTAGCCAAGATTTTTCCTTAAGAATTTCCGAGATAATTTTTTTCAATCTCAGCATAAATATCAAAGAAATAAGTCACCAACTCAAAAAGTATGAAAAAAATTTATCACAGTTCACCTCCTTTTAATTTCCATCAAGTGATTGATGGCATGAAAAAAATCCCTTGCATTTTAACGGTGATTAATTTCGGAATTAATTAATTTTGCTTGGAGTCTTTATAAGACCAGTTCCGAACTGGCTGGTGTTTTCCAGAAAGTTTCCTCGAACATATATACATCATGATGCCCGAGTAATTTAAATCTCTTATTCCCTATCCTTTTGAATGGCAAATGAGAGATTTAAGTTACTCGGGCATCATGATGGATATTGATCACTCCCTTTGACAAAAGTGAAACAATTAATTTTGTTGTTCATTTTGAAAATTACAGCTTGTGTTTTAGCAAGTGTCCCTTCAAATTATGTACAAATTATATTACAATAAATCAAAATTAGTTTTCCTTTATTGGAAAATATTCTTGTTGTGGCAATAATAAGGTCTGGAAGACACCGGAAAAAGACAAACTTTTTCTTCTTAATAACAAAGAAGTGTAAAACACTTTTGCATGAATCAAAATTTCAATTTAACTTGGTCAAGGGTTCATGATCGATATTTGCAAAAAAATGTGTTTTTAGATCTCACATCGTCACTAGCTGAAAAATCATCAATTTCCGAGCCATCGATTTCTGGTTCAGTATAATCCATCCAAATTGTAGGCGTTGTTTCAACAGGCCCTTTAGTAGGTTGACTTTCATCACATTTAGAAGGACAGTCTGATTGTGAGCAATCACATTCTGGTGATTTTGTTACAGGTGCTTCAGGAATTGATTTTTCACAATCACACTGAGAAGGACAATCTGGTTTCGAGCAATCACACTTTGGTGAAATTGTTGCGGGTGCTGCAGTGAGAGGTTTTTCACAATCACATTCAGAAGGATAATCTGGTTTAGAACAATCACACTTCTGTGAATTTGTAACAGGTGCTTTAGTAAGAGGTTTTTCACAATTGCACTCAGAAGTACAATCTGGTTCTAAACAATCACACTCTGGTGAACCTGTTACAGGTAGTTCTGTAGGAGATTTTACACAATCACATTCAGAAGGATAATCTGGTTTTGAGCAATCACAATTTTCAACTGCTGATTTGGTTGTTGCGGGGTTTTCAGTTGTTTTAACGTCGTCATCATCATCACAGTCAGACGGACAATCTGGATTTTCGGAATCACAACCAGTTTTCTCTGTTGTAATTGGTGCTTCCGTGGTTATTACCTCTGGTGCACAATCACATTCTGAAGGACAATCTGGTTTCGAACAATCACAGTCAGTAGGTGTTGCTGCTGTTGTAGCTGGTTGTTCAATTACATTGTTCGCAGAATCATCACAGTCTAAAGGACAATCTGGATTTGAAGCATCACAATCAGTTATGGTTGTTGTAGCTGGAGATTCAGTAGGTGTTTCTTGAGGTCCACAGTCACATTCTGAAGGACAATCTGGCCTTGCACAATCACAATCCTTGGTTGTTTCTGTTGTTGTGACTAGTTGTTCGGTAGTTCCTTCAACCGAATCTTCACAATCTAAAGAACAATCTGGATTTGAAGAATTACATCCAGGTTTTTCGATGGCTAGTGGAGCTTCAGTTGTCGTTGCTACGGGTTCACAATCACATTCGGAAACATCATCAGGTTTTGAACAATCGCAGGCATCAGGCGTTGCTGTTGTTGTAGCTAGTTTTTCAGTTGTATCTTCGGCAGAGTTATCACAGTCTGAAGGACAATCTGGATTTTCTGAATTGCAACTAGGTTTTACTGTTGTAAAAGGTACTTCGGTAATTATTTCCTGTGGTTCACAATCACATTCTGATGGACAATCTGGCTTCGAACAATCACAATCATTAGTTGTTGTAGCTAGTTTTTTAATTGTTTCTTCCGCAGAAACATTAGATTCAGAAGAGCAATCTTGTTTGGAAGCATCACAACCCGGTTCAGTTGTTGGTGCTAAAGCTTCAGGTTGACAATCACACTCTGTAGGACAATCGGGTATTAAACAATCACAGTTGGTATCTAATGGATTGGTTGTTGTTGTCACTGGTACTATTAGTTGTTCTTTATTTTCACAATCACAATCAGAAGGACAATCTGGCTTAGAACAATCGCATTCGGATTTTGATGCGACTGAAGTTGTTGGTGTTGTTTTTGTTGTTAATTCTTGATTTTCACAATTGAAATTTTCTGGACAATCTTGTTCACCACAATCACATTCGGGTTCAGTTATTGTAGCGTTTTCATCACTACATTTATTTAGACAGTCAGGTTTTGAACAATCACATTCATTACTGTCAATTTCTGGTTCTTCAGTTGTGAAAATGGTTGCCTCGGGAATTAATGATTCAGTTGATTCTTCTTCACAATTACATTCTGCAGGACAATGTGGGCAGAAGCAAAATTCACAACCAGCAGTACCATAAGTAGGTTGAATAAGACCGGTTATATTTTCGCAAATAATTTCTGTAATGAATCCCATAGTAGAAGCCGCAGTTGTTTGGGCTTCAGTTGTTGTTGTTGAAGAAGTTGTGGTGGTTGTCGTCGTGGTTATTGAGGTTGTTGTAGTAGAAGTTGTTGTGATAGTTGTTGTGGTAGTGGTTGTTGTCGTCGTGGTTGTTTTTGTGGTTGTTGTGGCGGTTGTTATTGTTTTTGGTTTCGTTGTTATTTCCGGATGTTCAGTACAGGCAGTTATGTCCGCACAATCTTGCGTAGGTGCATCGTCAGTATGTGAGCTATCTGATAGTGAGCTTTCTGAACTTGTTATTCCGTCGTACCTTTCCGTACCATAAGTATTAGTGAAATCTATTACTGCTTCTTCAATATAATAACTTGTTGTTGTTGGAGGTGTTGTCGTTGGATAAGGTGTTGTGAAAACAATTGTGTCGATATTATTGGTTGTTGGTAACGAGTCGTCGCCAGAATTTTCGCTTAAATGCGTCGAACCCTCCATGAAATATTCAAGATTATCTGGATAATCTGATACATACCTTGTCAAGGGTTGAAAATGCACGTTTTTCCTGAGAAAATAGACTCGAATGTAGATTTTTACTTGTCGGTTTTAAATGAGGTCGATAGTGATATGAAAAAAATTTCAAGAATTTTAAAGTAGGAAAAGTTTTAACTTCAAAAACGATTGCTACCATATGTAACTTTATTGCTCGAGGAAAAAAGGAGGGGGTATCGAAATAAGTAGCCAATAAGCGTGCACCAAAATAAATTGACCCATAACTTTGCCATTTCGTTTAATCTCGAGAACCTCTCTCTTTTCCTCGAGCAAAAAAATTAAAATGAATTGTGCTGTTTAAAACTTCGAGATCCATATCCTTTTCCCAACGGAACTCCATCTCAAAAACGCTTACTATTTTTAAAGCGGGTTCAATCCCAGCTGAAGTGCTTGTTCGTTTATTATCTGAGGATGATATCAGGCAGTTATAATGACGCTAACTTTTCAATCGTACGTAATCACCAAGCATATCACTAGACAATACTTACGACCACCGTGGGATTCGAACACGCGCTATAGAGATAGTAAGCGTTTTTGAGATGGAGTTCCGTTGGGAAAAGGATATTTCGTTTCACAATGACATAATTTCGAAAAATCATAGAATACATTGTTATTTTAATTAAAAATTAATAGATAAATTTTCAATTAAGAAGTCGTATTTTTTGTCAGAAATTTCCGAATTAAGATATCACTGTTGTTTTAATGCATAATTGAATCGATAAAATTGCGAGAAAAAATTATATTTCTTTTCGAATTATGTTTCGAAATAAATAAACAAAAACTGCGGGAATTCGTGAAAATTGAATTTTAGAAAATTAAGTTTAATTTCAAACTCAATACTTTTATTTATACTAGAGTTTTTCAGGAAGACTTTGCATTTACAACCCTCACCTTTTGTGTAATAAAATAGTTCCATTGTGTAAAACATAATCTTCGTCATCAACCGTCGCCGCGTCATCGAATGCGTAATAAGTTACTAGGAATTGTTCGATATTTTACCAGTTTTATGTTCGAAATCAAATTTAGGAGATTTTTGGAAAGACAGAGTTTTTGCCAGTTTATCATTCATTCATGCCAGTTTTGTGGTTCGTTTAATTTATCATGCCTCTTTGAAGGTTATAAAGAGAGGAGAAAAGAGTTGTCGTCATGTAAAAAAGGGCTTGTCAGCATATTTTTTAAGATTAATCGATTTTAGTTTCAACTTTTTGACAAAAGTTTTTAAGATAAATATAAGATATAAAAAGCAAATATATCGTTATAGTGATAAATTGGTTAGAGACCGTGTTGAAAAAAGCTGAAGAGTTTTTTTTTGTGTATGACTGATCTTGGTAGAACATTTTAGGGTTATTACAAACAGCTGAGTAAAAGTTCAATGATGTCTTTCGAATAAAAACTTCACAGAAACAAATTTTTAGGGCAAACATCATATTTTTTTTTCAGATGCTCTTAACCCGTGTTATCGGCAATTCGTTAAAACCCGGTACTTAAAAAAGTGTCAATCAGCAGTTATTAAGTTAAAAACCGGATTCAATTCCCTTTACTGTATACTTTACAGTCTAAGGAATTGAACCCGATTTTTAGAATCGAATCCGATTGGCTTTACATGCAAAAAAACTATAATTGGTGTTATTTGAAAATCGGAACAATTCGCCAAAATTGTTTTTAAGCAAAACTACCGCGTGAGGTTCAAGTAGCGTCGATCCAAAAAGTGATTCGTCGAGACTTGAGGTGATTTGAGATCAGATTTGGAGTCCATTTCATGAAAGCATGGTTTTCGAATCACCTCAAGTGTCGACATCAATTGGAACTCCCGTGGTAAATTTTTTAATTTGAGACACCGATCTGAAAATTATAGACTAAAAATCAAGGTTCAGCTCATTCAGAGAATAAACACATCGGTTCGGATCGTATCAATACACTCGCTTAAGGGGGTGGCATAAGTCCAGCAGATTGGTAAATTTTTTCAGAGCAATACCGAATGCAATACTTCTTTGACAATGAAAATACCGAATGTGGTTTAGCTTTTGGGGTTTACCCCGGGGAGATTGAAACGCCCCTTAAATAAACTAACCAAGTCGCGCTCTGATTGGTTAAGCGTGAATCTCCTCGGGGAACACCCCAAAAGCTAAGACACATTCGGTATATGAAAGAAACAAAATGTGGAAATTTGTTTTTTTAATTTTATCTTTAATAAAAGTGTTCATTCTTACAAACGTTTACATATTTATTTCCTAAACATAACTAACTATAGGTAAAAATACAAAAAACCACTTTGCACTCTGCATCATTTTCCAACTTAACACCGATCTAAAGATTCTTTAAAGAATACTGATATTAAATAACTTCAGCACCATTGTCGCGTGTACTCCGCTAATTAGTCTCTAATTATCCTGCACAGTCGAAATCTTAAATATCAAAGATTTTTCCATAAAAAGGGTAAAATTGGCAAAGTAAAAGAAAAACTGTTTTTTTAGATAAAAATTGAAAGGGTCAAGTGTTAAAATTTCATCAACAGTTTCAAAATGATAATCGCGCGACGTACGATTAGTTGACATACCGATTAATAGATGTCAAACATTATATGTGATTCTGCATGATTTTTATGGAGAGTTCAAAAAACACCGAATAAAAAATTTGACTTATTTGGGAATTTTCAATAATTTGTTCTGAAAAGCCGAATAATAAAAATGAAGATATAATAAATTCTATGATTTTTGAATCCATAGAAAAAAATGTAAATGGCTATTTTTGTTTGGTTGGACAAAAAGCGGAACATTTTGTAATGCTTCTCGCATTATATTTCTTCCAAAAATTTTAACCCATTTCAAAATGACAAACCCCGCAATACTCACACATCTGTCTCTACATGAGATACAAAATAACTGTTTTATGAAGCCTGTAAACATACATTACAATCAGGTCAGCTAAACTATCATAAGCATGAAAAAATATACTGACTTACTTTTTTCGTAAGTTATATTGACTCCAGGATGCCCGGGCTTATGCCACCCCCTTAGGACTGATCCGATTAAATTTCGACGAACCTTGGTTTTAACATTAATAATAGGGTTCAGGTTCAATAAACGCCTCTGAGATAAAAACATTATGAAATCGTATTAATAAAAATTAATCAACCATCCTCAAACTCTTCAGCTATTTTGTCGGTTAAATTTTTATGAAATTAATTAGAAGTACCGATAAATTTTTTTTCAAATTTGTCGAGGGAATATGGAATTTTATGGCTAGTTGAATGACGCGGCGATTGGATGAGAGTGTTGTACCGTCATGAGTTTCCAGCGTTTCCGGATATCCAGGATTCATAAAACCATTAACAGGTTTCATTTTGGCCCGTTCGCCGCCAAGGACAAACGAGTCACCGTTCCCATAGGCGCCTTGCAAATTCCAGGGGCACTCTTCGTCATTGCAACTACGCGCTTCAATGTCATTTTCATCAAGGTCGCAGCCTGTTTTAGAGCTTTGATACTGATTTGACCTTTTGGAAGTGACAAACGTGATGTAAATTTAAATTCGGAAGGTCAACCAAGCGTGTTTTTATGAGCTGTAGATACATAAATAAAATTAATTTCTTACTGTTTTTGACTTTAGAATATAATTCTAATGAGCTCAATAATACTCTACAGATCAACAGAGTTTTGATTGAATTTATTGAGCGTTTTATTTTTTGAAACGGAATTATGTGACCCGAAAACTAAACTGCAATTTAGTAAAATTTTAGTAATTTGATAATAGTAAAACTAGCAGAAATTGGTTGCAATGGCCATTAATGTCCTGCATATTAAGAAATGTTTTCTCGAAACTATTAATATGAGACATGTGCGTTATGTCAAATATGAACTACCGATTTAATCTTCAGAAAACAGACGAAACCGACAAGTTAAAAGTGAGAAAAAAACAAAATTGTCACGAAATTATTGATCGTGAGCCAATTATCATGCGTTTGATCAGGTGCTTTCTGAGCTTTTAATTGCTAGCGTAACTCTGGCATACCAGATGTTGTTTAATTAAGCCATCAAAGTTACTTACATTATCTGAATTGAAAATTTCATTTTTCGAGCCTTGAGTGGAAAGTTAAAATTTCTTTTTTGAAAAAAATAAAAATTCTTAATAAATATTGCGATTTTTGACAGCGCCTAAAGTGCACAAAATATTTTTCAAAATAGGAATGAATTCTTATGAATAAATTCGTAAAAAGATCGTTACTTTATTGTCAATTTTATTTGTAGATTGAGTCGAATGACTAAAAATGACTCAAAAAACCACAATTGGAATTTTTCATATTCAGAAATATCCTCTTCCCAACAAATAGCCTCTCAGAAGTAAAAAGGGTGTCTACACCGTTTTCATTTCGTTTTTGAAAACGACTCATCCGATTGAGTTATTTGTAGCTTTAAATGACAAAATATATTAATTAAAAAATTTAACATCAAAAAAAGGATCCGAATCGGACCATTTTCTGTTTATTATCAAAAAGCTATCTGAGAACTCAATCGCAGGAGTCGTTTCCAAAAGCCATTATATTAACGGTGTGAACACCCTATTTACTTTTCAAAGGCACTTTTTAGATATTTTTCATTATAAAAAAGTAGAATTTTGGAAATTCAATCGTTTTTTAAAAGTATTTTAGAAATTCAAATATTCAAAAAAATGTAATACAAATGTTTCAAATGTAATGGCTGTGATATTGACTGCAGAAAAAATAGAAGCTCCTTTCCTATAGGTTGATTTCTCTTCCTGATCTGATTTCCGCCATCACATGATTTGGTACAATCACTCCAAACTGTCCACGCATCCCAAGTACAGACTATGTTATCATCATTTGTTAGTACACAAATACACACGCAAATCATACAAATTTTAACATGCAAAATATTTCGAAGAAAATTAGTACAAAGAAACGGTCAAAAATCTGCCATTTTTGGAATGTGTTATCAAGAATGCAAATTTGCAATATATTTTTAAAATATACCTGATGGACAGTCACCGTTGAAACAAGGTTCATCTTCTTCTAAAATTGCGTCATCGCAATTTCCGCATTCTGACGGATCTAAACCGATTGGACACAAACATTCGCGAGATCTTTGTTTTGAACCATCTCCACAAGAGGAAGTGCATTCGGACCAATCAGACCAAGGCGATAGATCGCATTCTATAAACTTTTATTAGAAAAAAAATAATTGGTTTTTGTGGAAAAACAAAATCGATGGAATCTCGGATTTTGTTGCCTCTTTGAAAGATTCGGCTTCAAAACTAAACAAATTTAAATATGTCACACAATATCTCCTATTCACACTTTTGTTAATATCCCGGCCCTACTACTTAAAAACACACTACGTTTCATAATCAGGGCCGGGATATTAACAAAAGTGTGAANTCTGCTGAAATTTGCGTTTTTGGTGATTTTGTCACGTGATCTCATTCTGGAATCGATATTCAGCAAATTTTTGAAATTTTTTTTAGCTGATCAATACATATGCATATCCCTTTAGGAAGAAGGTTGTTATTTTCTAGTTTGGTACACATTATGTACGTTAAGTAGTACGAATGTACTAGATCAAAGTAAAAAATAACAACTTTCTTCCTGAAGGGATATATAAAAGAGAAGGGAATTTCCTGTTCTCCAAATTTAAGTTCTCGTACGATTCGTTTTTTGAGCTTTCATTTTATTTTTTATACTGCTGACTAATAACACCCCAAATTACGGTCAAACGCGAACGTAAATCTGCGGAACAGGAAATCTGTTTCTGAGTCGTCTAAAACGTCTCTTGATAGATTCAGTCGAAATTTGATACGAAATAATGTATAAAAAAATATATCAGTAAGGAACCAATTGGTCCAAGCTATACAATTGTGCTTGAAATTTTAAAGTGAATCAGAATGGTAAAAAAATATAGATTTTATTTTTTCTTAATAAATTTTTATTTTATATTATTCAGAGTATTTTAAGAAGTATTCTTGGTAGAAATATGCTCTGATTAATTACAGACAGACCCTCAGGTGAACTTGTCCATATCAGTTAAGATTGATCAGCTGAGTTTCTAACTTAGGGGTCCCAATGTTTATCCAGGTTAGTTTCACTCAAAGAATTTATATGGCTCGCCGGTGGGAACATGATATTTTGAGTTAAATTGGATTAAATATAGCCTCCGGAAAGTTAATAAATGGAGGTTTTGTCTAAAATAAGGGTGGCTCAGATGAATTACTCAAGGTCAGAGATATCAATCAGTTTTAGGGTAACACCGCATATTAAAAGAAGGCAGCGGTAACTTTATGTGACCTTAAGTTAAGGAGGGGGGGGTGGTGGGTTTTAAATTTCCGATCTTCCATATTGATTGTTTTTCCTGATTTTTTTTTTCAATCATTAACACCTAGAAGTTCTAGGCTAGAACATCTATAATTTTAACTCCAAATCGATGTTTTTGTAGAAAACTGACGGACATCGATATTTGGCCAATAAGCTTATATTTTTTTTAACACCTACGTGATTTTATATTCAAACATTTAAATTGGCGGGAAGAAATATCTAGCTAAAATCGTAGATTGGCATCGAAAATAATGCATGCTGTAGACAGAAAATTTTTCAAAAAATCAGTTTTTGACAAATTTTAAGTTAAATCGTATAGCTGTTCAAGACTTTTAAAAAGAGTTAGTTTTAATTTTTTTGAAAATTTGACTTAAAAAAAATATATTCAACTTGAAGCACTAAAAGTAGACATACAACTTTATAAACTCCCTTTATTTACAATTAATATATCGATTACGGGGCCTCCTGGTCGTTTTTATTAGATTTTTAGCCAAAATTTTTATATAATTCGGCTTTTGAAAACAACTAATCCGATAACCTTCTCAGATATCTCAAACTGAGCACAACACTCTAATTTAATATAAAAGTAAAAAAATAATCCGGATCCGATCATTATTTCAATTATTTTAAGAAAAAATAACAATTAAACTATTTCAGTAATCTCAGAAAAATAAAAACAAAGTCCGGCATGGACCAATTTTTTCATTATTGTATCAAGATATTTGTGCTCAGTTTAAGCTATCTAAGAATGTAATCCGATAAGTTGTTTTCAAAAGCCGAATCATATAAAATATTGGCTAAAAATCTCGTAAAAATGACCAGGAGGCCCCTTAATCGATTTCATATATCTTATATTATAAAAAATCAAACTGAGCCACCGCCATTTTTGTTAGATGCAAAGTTAAGTCGTTAGATACTTTTATTGCATGATGAGTCAGCTTGACAAGGAGCAGATTCTTGATCATTTCCAGGACAGTTTGCGCAACCTGGTGGACCACAATTGCAAGAACGAGATCGATCTCGACTTAATGGCTCACCACAGCAGTCACCCCATTCACTCCAGCCAGTCCAGCATTCTATGAGTTTGTTAGCATGAGGTTAATAATAAAAATATTTTGTTTATCGAATATTTTACGTTTTTCTTTGAATTAAGAGAGTAACTCATTAGGTTGAATTAAAAGAGCGGTTAATTATATTGTGAAATGGTAACTTAAATCTTTTT
Organism: Oikopleura vanhoeffeni; assembly: GCA_004367855.1. Taxonomy (NCBI): domain Eukaryota; kingdom Metazoa; phylum Chordata; class Appendicularia; order Copelata; family Oikopleuridae; genus Oikopleura; species Oikopleura vanhoeffeni. The sequence continues at coordinate 231,473 of SCLH01000084.1, read as the reverse complement.
CTCATCCAAAGTTCCTCTCAGTAGTTAATCTGATTGAGTCATGGTCCATAACTTATGGTAAATCCTGCTACCAACCAAACTCCATCTCAAAAATGTTTACTATCTCTATAGCGCGTGTTCGAATCCCACTAATGTTGTCTTAGTGACTGTCTTGAGTATGATAATAGACAAGGGTGCTTGATATTGGGAGCGCCTAAGTTAAATGGTTCGTCATCACTAAGGCAGTCAATAACACAATCACTTGTAAACCATTAGTGGGATTCGAACACGCGCTATAGAGATAACCCTGATTTTTAAGATCCACTTAGGTTGGAAAGAAGATATATCCATTTTTATTCCCGGGAAACACTAAAAACTTATTCCCTATTCTTTTAACAGGCAAAAAAGTTTTTAGTGTTACCCGGGGATAATAATGAATATACCTCAAAATGATTTTTCCAATTTTTTATGAATGAGGGGAAATTTTGAGATATCTAAAATCCTATTAGATAATGTGTACAGTAAACTTTATTTGACGAGAATTATTCATCAAAGTTTTTTTATGCAAAAAATATGTGCGACTTTTAATTTTTTTTTCTACCGATTAGAAATCTTTAAAAATACTCTTGAAGTTTTTTGATTATATTTGAGAAATTATAAATCGTCAAATTATTTTAAGCAATCGAAATTTGTAAAATTTTTTTGAGTTTTTACATTTATTTCGACCAATACGAAATCGTGATAAATGTTTTGAAAGTTGTTTCAATCTTTTATTAAATCAAAAATGGCTAGAAATAATTTTTATTTTTCATTTATTTCGACTCATCAGAAAGCGTTCGATATAAATTTGATATTTGTTTGAAATATATTAAAAATTTTTAACTAAGAAATTCTTCGAATATAAAATTATTTCCCGTGTGAGTAGTATTACCAGGCGTTTTTTCTTCAGGACATTCGGCATCTCCACAAATTTTCACTTCATGATCATCTCCTCGACACCCCCTCGACGACGCATCAATCATCTCGTCACAGATACAATCTCGTGTTCTAGATTGTTGCGCATCCGCCCCACAAGTCGCCCCACAGTGGGTCCAATCACACCAGCCCGCCCAGGCACAGGGCACATTACGCGTTGATAATCGACCGAATGGTGAGTCTACGGGTTAAATAGTTGCATGCGGAAGTTAACTTAGTTTTCAAGCAATGCTTAACTCTTGAGCAGGTATTTTGCTGATGTTTTATGGGATATTTAATTTTTGCAGAAACTTTTTCATTTTAATTATTCTCCTTTTCGCAACCCAAAAATGCAATCAAACTGTCTGAGGCTTTTTCATTATGGAAACTACGGTGATTTGGAAAATTTGAAATAAGCAAATCGATCAATTTTGGGGCGTATAAGACGTATTATACGCCGCGTATATTTAAAAAAAATCCAACTAAAATTTTTCAATTAATATATTTGATACGCGGAATGATGATAAACGTTAATTTATAGCTTTCAAAATAGAAAAACGTTGAGCCATGAAGAGACTATTTTTAAAACATAAAAGAATCAAAATAAACCGAAAATTGTTCATTTAAAATTTACAAACATTTCGACAAAAACGGTCATTTGCATTGCCAACTTTTTTTGGTAGAAAAAACGTGCAAAAATGATGATTTTCACTAAAAATTAAGATTTTTTTGGCCAAAATATTATTTATGATCATTTTTCGGCATTAAAAAATGAACTGTATCTTAAATCCCGGAAAAGGGCCCATTGTTAGTAAATAAATCCAAAATCTTAGTATGATTTACTTAAAATTGGCTTTCTTCCCAGATTAAAGATATGATTGACCGTTTTTTTCTTAATTTATGAAATATTGTCTAATTTTTAGATCTCAAAAAAGTCTACTTTACATTTTTAAGCTTATTTCTGTTTAATCTTGAAAATGATAATAAATCGAAACTAGTAGAAAAATATGGTTTTATTGGAATTGTCTAATTTTTTGTTTTTTAATTTGGTTTTCATTGATGATTCTATTCAATTTACGTTATAAAAATTAGTTTATTTTAATTTTTTCATGTTCAGTGTTTATGCTATGTTCGTTTCAAAAAGGTGTGAAACAGACAAAATACGACACGCGTCAAAATGTTGAATTTCCGCGATAACGCACATAATTCAAGCTATTGTGGGTGTGCGAAATTTCTGTGCGTTTCGGTTCAAATTATCAAATTTGTTTTTTTAAAACCCGATCGTCTTCACGGATCTTTTCGCAATTTTAAACCAAATGTTATTTTAATTTCACACAATTTTTGTTTTTGAAAATGATAATAACAAAAATTAACAAAAAGATTTTTTAATGGATTGACGCACAAAGTTCAAAAGTTGGTCAATTAAGAATTGATTGATCATTTTAAAAAATACCAAAAACGCAAGATTTTTATGAGTCCATCATTTCTCGATAATAGTAGTCACTACTAGTTAAAGCATCACTTTTCTGACATTTTAAATTTCGAACACTTTCTTCGAAAACAAATTATTATTCATAATGAAATCATATCATTATTCAAATTTTTTAAGTAGTGTAGATTTAGGTAGGAAAGGCAAAATTGTTCTTCTTAACATTCTTTGAATTATTCATTAAGTGTAGCGGCTACACTGTAGCGCATAAAAATTAATACTTCCAGTAGTAATGTTTTTTGGAATAATCATCAGATCGAAATTTTTGTTTTTTAAAGAAAACTTTCACAAATAAATTCAACCAACTCAAACTCATATTTTTAATGGAATTTTTGTATGTTGAGAAATGAAAATTTCGCCGTTCTCACCTAAGTGAAAGTATCAAAAGTTGCTTTAAAATCACAATAATTTTTCAATTAGCTAAATTTGCTCAAGAGTTAATTTTTCAATTAATATCATCGTGCTAATTGCGAATTCTGAATAATTTTCGTCTGGAAGTTTGCGACGCGCGAGACTAAATAAATGTTTCAATTTCCGTTTCTTACCTAAAGCTGAATTTCGCTCATCACTGAGAAATTTGCTGTCTTGGCGCCTTTCCCTGTTTGATCCGGCAGCAAGCCCTGTAAGGCTCTGTTAAATGGATTTAATATCTTATCAAATAATTAATTATTATTAATTGTACTAATTTCTTCTGGGAGAAGGGTCTGACACCTGTATATTCCCACGTATATTAAGAATGATCAATTCCAAAATTTGTTGCATTATTGTAAAAATAAACACTTCGCAATTCTTCTTATAGTTTTGGATCCTTACGGTGGATAATTTGGGCCGTTCACGAGGAATAAGATTTTTTTTTATTCCCAAATAATCATTATCGAAAGAGCCTCAGGAATTAACCTTTATTTTTATCGGTTCCTTTGACAACAAATTAATACTTGAACATGTGTCTTTCAATTTTAAGTTATCCAAAAAAGAACACATATATTTTCGTTCGTTTTAAACCGTGTCAAAATAGGCTCCCAAAAAAGATGGACTTTATGTCCGTTTCACCCCTTTTCAAAGCAAAAAATAGAGAAATTTTGGGTATTTAAATATTTTACGGATTATAATGTTTTGTATTCGAATTCACAAATAGTTTTTGAAGAAAAAAATCATAATAAAAATTAAATTTGGCGTCTTTTGAGTTTTTTTTAAATGGTCTGTTATCACTTTGATCTTTTTCACTAAAAAATTCGTGATTTTAATGTTTTGTCAAAAGCCTTAAGATTTCAATTAATTTGACATTCAAAAAATTGACAGTCGTATGAAAATTGCACGCAACACCCTAACATGACAAGCATATGAGCCGCTAAGATATGATATTTAATAATAAAAATTTATAGAAGCAATTTGTTTTATAATATTCAAACTAAATTGGATGTACAGTTCTTCTAAGTATAATCATACATTGAAAATTTTGCGTTTTTTTACTTTTTTGCCATTACTTATGTCAATTATGCAAAGTAACAGTTTTTCATGAAAAAAGGGGTTAACAACTCCAGACCCTACGTATATTTCGAAAGTGGTAAGGCATTATAATGGTCCGAAACCATTTGTCTCAGACGATATAAACTATATTTCAATCTACCAATAAAACGTGTAACTTTGACCGTTTCGGAAATATATTCAGCATAATATATTATTTTTGCTGAATATAATTTTGACAAAAAAATGACATTCTGCATCCGAAACATTTCAGATGAAAAACTATGAGTTTGTTTAAAAAATTTAAAAAACGCATAAATAATTTCTATAGAAATAAAAAAAGAGAGGAGTTTTTTATTCCAAAAAATCCAGGTACTTATTAATTTTTCATAAAAATGCCATATTTCTTGCAGCAAAAAAAATTAATAAAAACGGTTGCTAACACCATCCTTATTTTCCTCGAAAGCAAAAAAATATTTATTTTAAATCCATTGCAAAATATTTGTTAGTCTCATGCCAGTAGGGCAGTCATATACCTTTTTCTTCGTCTATGAATTTGCCGTGAGTTCTCTTTTGTAACTGAATATAAATCTCTTAATTAGCGTAGTTTTTGAAAGATTTTAACCTGGGTGGACCCGGTCGGCAAACAATATTTATTTTCTCTTAAGGGTGTACAAACCTAGTAAATTTGAGGTGAAAAAAACTTGAGTGTGTCCCTAAACTACGGTCCATATAAAGTTGGTCTACCCCTTTATTCCTGACAACTCGCTGGAAGATTAACACCCGACTGCCGCTATTACCCCCCAAACATTTTTAACATTATTTTGGAGATTTTAGTACTGTACGTCCGTGTCAATTCAACTATTGTCTTTACACATTCGAGACATTGAGTACTTTTTCGGGAGTTTTACTTGCATAATATGACTTCCTATGCATATTGTGTTTTATTTTAACCAATATAAACCGCCTGAGTTTTAGGTGGCGTCGAGACTGGAAATGTTTTGTTGTATTTAATCTGATTTGGTTGCTTTCGGAGACATACAAAAACTTTATTTTGCTGACCAAAAAGATAGAGAATTTTAAACGGAATCTATTGATGCTATTCGCACGAACATCAGATTTTTGACAAATCACTTTTGGTCTTGACACCACTAGAAACTCACGCGATAGATAGAATTTCTTGAGAATTTTTTTTGGAAATATATCTCAGAAAATATAAATACCGACTGAATGGGTCAATCTCAATTGTTTTTTACATAAAATACCTGTTTTTTTTGTAAAATAGACTATTTTAAATAGTCAGAAAGTTTTCGAAATGGAGCTTGTGAATTCTCGGGTCGAAAAAAGGTACACAATCTGATCAGATTGACCCGAATAGAGGTGATGTTTTAAGTTTGTTACAGTGCCTGAGCCTGTAAAAAATAAAAAAAAACTCAGAAATTTCGAATTTTTTTTGTTCTTATTTTGTTTTTTTGTGCATTTAAAACATAAACGATATATTTGGTGCATTTTTATGACATAATACCGTCAGAAAATGAAGGAACCACCATACCCTTAAATTGCATAAAAAACTCTCAAAATGAGTCATCATGCGTCATAGTCTTTTTGGAGAGAATGAATTTTTTATACATAATTTTTCTAGTAAATTAACTTTAAAGCGGTTTTCTTCCCGATTCAACCAAATTAAATTATTTTTGGTAATTTGTTCAACACTAAATGTTCAGTTTAAAATTTTTGAAAAAAATAATTTTCAATTCAAAATAGTTATCCGAAATAAATAAAACATCGTTTTATTTTGTGAAAAAAATGACTGGAAATTGCAGATATTTAAAACATTTTAATATTTTTTTTTGTTGCAGCAAAATAAAGTGAATTAAGCCTGAAATTGCCAGAATCGCTATCTTAGTCCTAATTTTATAAGAAGTTACTTCTGAGAAGTAAGACATTTGTGTCATTATCATCTTTTTCGTCATTTGACGCGTTAACTCACCTCTTTTTTTTGTTGTCATTTTGGCAGAATGTACTGGGTGATTCCCCGGCGAAATGTTACAAAGTTTTTCAAAAGTTTTTCATTATCACTTTTTTATAAGTTTTTCGTTATTATCACTTTTTTATAAGTTTTTCGTAAATACTTTTTTTCTAAGTTTTTCATAATCACTTTTTTATAAGTTTTTCATAATCACTTTTTAAAAATACATAATCACACTTTGACTGTGAGGCAAAAATGAGAAGAAAACACCAATTGAGGTCGAACTCAACGGCATCTTTATTCCAGATTGAAAAAATCATTATTTAAAAAAATGAAAGGGCCAAAGAATTCGTGAGAATCGAAGAAATAGAAACGATCACGGAGTCTACAGTCAAAAATAGAAATTACACATAAAAACGTTCGATACGTATTGCAAAGGCATTAAGGTAGTTTCAGATAATTTTATAGTTTTGTTGAGTAGGTAATGGTTAATTGTATATGATATATAAATTTCGACGCCTCGGAGTCAAAAATAACCAAAAAAGTGGTGCATGGAGAGGTGTAGTACGTGATCGGTGTCGTGGCGCAAAATGTATTACGCTGGGCTCTGAATCGTGAGGCCCGAGTTCGAGCCCCATCAATAGCACTTATTTTTTTCTAAATTGATTTACTTACTACACTTCTCCGCGCACAACTTTTATTTACAAATAAACACCCGTTTGGTTCGAAATTTCTTAAGCTGAATTTGACAACCTCGGACAGCCTAATGTCGCCAAAATTCAACATCTGAGTCGGATTCCGATAAAGTGGCTTTGGTCAAGCGTAAGAAAAAAAATCAAAATTCCACCGAAAACAAAAACTTTGCCTGGAATTTCGGACTTCGAAAATGAAGTTATGTTGGAAAAATCAAGATTTCGATCAAAAATTTCTCAAGAAAAAGAACTAAATAACACTCAAGAAAGTTGACCTAGGGCGACATTTCTTGCACAATGACAAGGCTGATATTTCTTGCACAATGACTTAAGATCATTTACCGTCATAATTACATGTGATGCCATGTAACCCTGATTTCTATATTTGAAAAATAATTTGTCAGATCAGATTGTATTGGATCAATAAAAAATAAAACAATATCGGATAACGATTCGGACTTGCTCGAAAATAAAAACTGATCGATTTGAGCACTTTCAAAAACTTGAAACCTATGAAGTTCAATCTGATTAAATTCAATTTAATTCTTCCCCATTCTGCCACGGCCTCTAATTTGAGATGGAGAAGCCAAACTTTTTTGTGTGAAGACTTTCAAATTTCCGATTTGAAAGTCATTGAGAATTCAAAGTTGTCAAATCAATATCAAGAAAACAAAATATTTTTTCTCTATAAAAAAACTGTGTCAAAGAGAAAATACATATTCATGAGTTCATTTTATTTTATTACTTGTAATTTTAGTCAACTACGAATATTAATTATTTGAAGTTCCGAAAATGACTATCGTTGTGAATAGAGTGCTACCTTTGAATCATTCTTGCCTTTGAAATCAGGGATTTGAACGATTTTACACAAAAAAGTGTTCGCTGTTGTATTTCAAAGTTCGAGATTCATTATTTCAATTTGTCTTATTGCAATTTTTGATACTAATAAAAATACGTCATTTGTTAATCTTGGGCTAATAATAGAGATCGACCGGGTCTAAAAAATACTACTTGAAACTCCTTCCACAGTTGAAGCTATAGGTTAAAGCTAGCGGTTCCACCATTAATCGACTCATTGAAATACTCGGGACATTGAAATGAATTTTAATGCACAAAAAGCTGAGTAAATTCCTCATAATTTCAATGGCTACACGTTTTGCAAAATAATATGCACTGAAAAACTTTTTTGACTTTTCAAATTAAAAATTCGTTACCTCTTAAAAATTATGATTTAGTTTTTGTTTAAAATTTATATAATACATAGCATGATAAATTAAATCTTCGAAATTCTGTAATTTGTATTTTTTTCTTAAGGATGTGAGCGACGATATCTCAGCTTCACGTATAATACTTATTGAACACAACTATATGTAAGACTTTCTGCCAGGGGGTGGGGGGGGAGTTTTAACTTATAGATTTTTTTTAGTTTAATATTTTTTCAAAGAAAGTCGGTTTTTGGGGTTTGAATTAAAGGTGAAATTGAGGGTGACGATAATTGAGATTTCTCAGATAACGTTTTTGATGACTTATTTTGTAGAGAAGTTCACTGAGTTTTCTAATTACCAGGATTTTTTCTGAATTTTGAACTTTTTTCAAAAAAAGTAGGTTTTAGAAAATTTATAGTTCAGAATTTCACCAAAAACTGAAAATCACAAGTCGTTCCTGCAATTGAAATAAAACTCTCTGCCTCGGACCTTAACCAGCTCTTGCGGTGAATTGATGCACAAATTAAAAATTTCTATATATTCAAGAGAGTAGGCTTTTGCGTTAGGCTCCCAAATACGCTGTTTTGACCACTGGGGCTAAGTTTTTGAAAAAGCTCTCCGCTCCGAGATGTGCATTTATCCCTTATCACTTTTTGGTTAGAATGCTAGCCACAACGTTAAAATCACACGTTAAAAGGAGTAGTGGCTACGCATTCTAACCAAAAAGTGATAAAGGATATTTGGAAGTGGAATCGCAAATCCCAAAATAAAGATGAGGAAGAAGAGGAGTAGGCTTTTAGTGCTTTTAGGGACCCTACTAAAAAACTATTTCTGACGTAGGTTGAGGTATCAGGATGCTCTGAACATACTGGCACTCCTTAAGAGTCCTTTAAGAGTTGTACTACGTATTTGGAAAAAAAATAATTATTTCTGAAGCCAGGTTTCTCAGAAACTTCACTTGAAAATGTGTAAAAAAGAGCCCAATTATCGTCGCCCACATCCTTAAGAGCCAAAAAAATTGAATGCTTCAATTAAGATTTCAACAATATTGCATTTTTTAACCCAGCAATTAATATATCTGAGATAATTTTTATTCTAGATTTTCTCCCCAATGGTAAGTTACGAATTAGTATCGAAGAATTATTGAGTAGTTTCACCGTGTTGCTTTGTTAATTTTAACCAAAAAAATGTGTACATGGAATTCAAAATTCCCAGAAAATCTAAATTTTGTTTTCGAAAACCCTGCTTGTTTTCATTTTGGCTTTGAAAGGTGACAGTTCACGGACGGTCTTCTCGGTATGCTCCAACCATATGCCTCAAAAGTTTTTTCAGTACTGATGTGTTAATGTTGTTTTAGATGCTCAAATACCCGCAAGAAAAAAAATATTTTTAATCCTAAAATTTTGTTTACTTTTTGATAAGCTGTGGGCCATAAATCCTTCTCGAAGCCTAAACTTCAGCATCAGTATTATCACAGGATTTGTGGGTCAGCCCTGCCGTGGATAATAAATAATTTTAATTTGGCCACAACCAAACAGAAAATAAATTCATATTCTATATTGTCCTGATTAGACCATCTAATTAAATATGTTAATTTCAATTCGAAATTTGGTTGAAAGCAGAACTTTTAAACAGATTCGAAGAGTAATTAGCGGTAATTTTGATTTTTCATGAGAATTTTTTTAAATAAGGGGAAAGAGTCTTCCCGCCTGACAGCCTGTTAGATAATACCAGGTTTTTCAAGACGGTAGATCCCTGCTAAAAGCGTTCGCGAAAATGAGTCTTTCAGATTCAAGGAGCTCCCATTGGCTCAAAATGTATGCTCTGTCAGCATAGTTTGGAATTTGTGTTTAACTCATCAAAAAAAAGCTTCATTCAATATTTTTGGGTTATGTGCGATTTTCTTGAAGTCAATCAGAAGTAACTCCACGCCAAAAAATAGGTTTACAAACCGTGTACATTTCGGTTTTGGAAATGACTCAACCGATTAAGGTCTTAGATAGGTCATTATGACCACAAATATTAAGAAAACAAATTGAACAAACAAAAAATTAGTCTGATTCGGACCATTTTCCAATTTTTCATATGAAATTCAGGTAGACAACTTTTTAAGCTAAAATATTTCGAAAAGAATGGTTCGACTCAGACGAATTTCATTTGACTGATTTTTCTGTGAATATATGTGGTAATTAAAATCGGATAAGTTTTTACTGAAAACAGAAATGTGGATGGTCTGATCACTCTAAAACATCCTAGATTAAAATATATTTATAAGCGTAGGTTGTAACATGTGACTTTATAAAATCTTAAAAGGCTAGTTATTATCTGGTTTTACTAGACTGGTCTGCCGTGAAAACATTTCAAAATGGCTAAAATGAGGCTTTCAGGGTTGACCATCCCCTCTAAACTGGCCACTGAGCCAGTTCAAAAATACCGAATATGATGGGTTAACCTGAGTAAGGAAAGTTCTAAAGGGCCCTAAATGACCCAAATGACTTATCGGATGAGTAAGGTCTACAATATCTAAAAAAGTCAGGATGTACCTGGTTTTAAAATAGTTAGGAGGTACATGGTTTTAAATTAAAAAAAAATAGATTTATGAAATATGGTGATTTTCAAACCCCAAAAACTGCCATTTTTGAAAAATTCTTATGGTAGGTTTATCCGCGGAATCCATTTCCCTGGTCAAAAATCACTTTTGAGCATTTTGTTCAACCAATTAGGAAGCACCAAAATTTTCAAAAATTATGACCAAAAAATTAACAAAAAAATTCCTTAAAATTTTATACCAAATGACCATCTTCGATTTCTTTTATGCAGGAAATGGTTCAAGGTTCACCCATCCTAATACCGATATTTTATCAGTTAATCGTATATTTACACACGTAAACTCTTCCCTATCGTATTCATATTAACCGGCGTAAAAAGGTCCGCCCAGATTTTTCAGCGATTTCTCTTTGTTCTAGAACTTACCTTATAACTTTCTTCTTTTATATCTATTTCACTTTTTCCAAGCTCTAATTAAAATATTTCCTACTAATTGATTAATTCGTCCTAATTTGTTCTTCCGTTGTTGTTTCGAGTCTCGATGAGAACTGAGATATTTTTAGAATATTTTTCTTTCCAATCGCATAGTAAAGAGTCCCTATAAGCTAATTAGCGCCAATCAAGCAGAGGCGTGTGAGCGACAAATTTGCCCTCGAGCGAATTCACCGGAATACAATCTCTTAAGGACCCCCGTACAAGATTTAATAAGAGTTTTTAGGTACGTTTTTGACGCCGTATTGGATTTCGAGCTTATTTACACGAGAGTGTGAACCCTAAGGTATTCGTCAACAAAGAACAAATTTACATGACTAATCAAAAGGATTTCGCGCAGACCATATTCAAAATCTTTCACATGGGTGGTCAAAATGGATATTTTTACAGTGTATCAGAATCATAACCGGAAATACTTTTGATATATCCCTTTATCACCTTTTGAATAATCTAATAGATGTAGGTTGAGGGAGCCAATCCTAACACTCCTAAGACCCCTTTTAGCCAATCATGAGGCCGCTTTCTCTTCTTTTCAGCCCACATCTATTAGATTAATCAAAAGGTGATAAAGGGATATGTTCCATATAAAATATGTAAGGCATTAATTTTTTTAAAAAATTTACAAGTTATATCCAAATCTGTAAGAAAAACAGCAATTATGGTCAACCCAAAAATGCAATGCTTATTTCGATTTGAACACAAAAAGTCGTGTATGTTCAAAAAAAACCGGTTAGATAATAAACAATTTTTTTTGTATTTCTTGAATTAAAAAAAAATTCAAAAGAAAATCTCCGAAACTTCATTTTACTAAGAAAATTAGCAAAAAATAACAAAGTTTTATGCTCAAAATAGAGCAAAACCATTTTTGATGAATTTGACTTCCAACTGCATAATTTCAATGAACAGCTGTATAATTAATGACTCATGCTGGATAACCTAACCGACCTTTTTTTAACTTATTCACCTGATAGCCAAATTTATCAAAAACTTTTTTATTAATTTTTGATGTTTTTTTCATCTGTGATTCTAGAATTTTTTTTATTTCATTTTAATAACCAAAAATATTTTTGTGAAAAGTATTATCAACATCCACTTATTAAAAATGTTATAAATATAATTTCTGCTAAATATCTGCTAATTTCTCAATTTCCATAATTACCAAAAATCATGTGTGGACCGTTTTCAAAACCCATCCCTAAAATATTTCTCTTACGTTTTCATTTTTGACCTGAATTTCGTCAAGATGATCCATTTTTTAATTAAGCATTTGACGGAAAATTGATTAAGATATTTGTGATTTAATGTTGAGTGGACGCACATACATTTCTTTATTTATTACCTTACATCTGGAAGCAAGCTAAAATTCTCCTTGAGTGGAATTATTTCAATTATATTAAAATAAACAAGAGCCCATCAGAAAAAAATTTATCATTTTTTCGAAAATTTAATAACGCGGCATACATTTCGGCTATTGGAAACGACTCGTCGGCTTGAGTTCTTGAATAGCTCTATATAACTACAATTATTCTGAAATAATGGAAAATTTTTTTTTTTATTGCTTTCAAATTCATTTAATAAATTACTTATAATATTTTGTAAATTTCAATAGAAATATTGCATTTTTAACGGTTCAAATTTTTATTATTCGGCGTCAGAATGTGAAATATTTCACTTTAGACGAAATAAGCAGAGACAAAATAATTTGGCAATTGGGCTCTTTGATTTGATTGCCAAACTAAAACCCCAATTGTTGACAACTATTAAACATAATTTGCTTAAAAACTTCATGTTTTTATGCTCGTGCTGTTTATTAATTGTCGGTTTGTTTAAAGTGATATAAAGCCCTACAAACACTTTTCTGTGATATGTGTTGTGAAGGCCTTTTTTTAATTGTAAAGTGCTTATTTAATAAAAAGCCTAATTGACAATTACTGATTGTTCAGGTGGAACGCTGTTAGGATCAACGCAGAATTTTTTCCGAAAATTTTCCTTATATTCTGTACATTTATTAGTCTGAGTGTGGACATGAGAGTATTTAGTTGTTCGATGTTGTAAAATTCTAGAATGTAATAAGTTTTTAGTTTATCCTATATAAAATAAATGGCTTTACAATCACACTCTAATTCGTAAACGCAATTAGAATTATTAAAATAAGAAGTTTGGCAATCAAATCAAAGAGCCCAATTGCCAATTTATTTTGTATCTACTTATTTCGACTAAAAAAATATTTCTCATTCTGAAGACGAATAATATCTTCAATATCTTAAATTCGAAAACGTTAACAAAAATGCAATATTTCCATTGAAATTTATAAAATTTTATGTCTCAACACCAGCAAAAAATTATAATATTAGTTACATTTTTTTCGAAATATACTGTATGTAATCAATATGAGCCACCTAAGAACTAAATTTCACTAACTTAAGGGAGTACTGGTCGCATTTAAAGGCCAAAAACAGGGTTTTCAGCGTGGCCTCAATGAAATACTAGAACCAGCACGAACATATGGATTTCAGTTTAGGGATAATTNTAGAAAATTTCATGTCCGAGTCTCTAAATGCGACCAGTACTCCCTTAATCGAGAGAATCGTTTCTGAAAGCCCAACAGTTTACAGTTTGGACGATCTTTTTTCTACTGAGATTCACTTTGGTTAAGAAATCTTTTACAGCTTAATTAGGGCTCTTTGCTTTTTTAAGCGTAGGCTGTGAAATGGATCGTCAGATTTTGTTTCATGTTTACTGAGGAAACTTAAAATTAACGACGTACAACTGAAAGTTATTATATGCAGCTATAAATTTAAAAAAAATAATTCTGATAATTATATTTCATACAGCCGAGCTGAATACAGTCGGTCCCATCCGCCTACGCATATCCCATAGTGGATATGAATCTACATAACACCCTTACTTGGCTGTATAAGTTATTTCGAATAATGTTTCGAAAATCCTTTGCTTATGTAACATAAGTAAATTTTGTTACTTAAGGGTATCCCGGTGTGCCGTGTGAATAATGCTGATTAAGCATTATTCACCGGGTAGTTACTTTTAAGTATTCAGTTAGAAGAACGGTCAGTCACTTTAAGTGTTGAGTTCTTCTAACTGAATACTTAAAATGACTAACCGGTGAATAATGCTTAATCGGCATTATTCACACGGCACACCGGTCCCTACATTTTCTGCAGTTATTATGTCATAAAAATGCACCAAATCAATCGTTCATGTTTTGAAAGCACAACAAAACCCAAATAAGAACAAAAAAAAATTCGAAATTTTTGAATTTTTTCTGAGTATTTTTTCCAAAATTAAGGGGAAAAATAACGTTTGTTTCAATTTCACCCCCAAAACTTCAAAATTTTGGCTTCACGTAAGCCAACTTTCTCTTCAGTATTTCCCAAGCTTTCTTTTGAGACTTCTTTCGAGAAAATCGAAGTCCTTTTTTTTTCGGAAATTTTTTCACGTGACCTTGAAAAATTCATATTTTGAGTTGGCGTCGAAATTCAAAAAAACAGCTCGACAGAAGTTTTTATTTGTTCTGAGCTTCTTTTTGCGAAAATTTGAGTGAATTTTGAAATCTTACTTCAGAGGAGATATAATTTCCGATGGAAAATCTCAAAAAAACGCATATTCTAAGAATAATAAAGAATTAATCGACAAAAACGCTTTCACAGAAGTTTTGTATACTAATTATATAGGTTATATTAAAATTTATGTTTATTTCAAAATAGAACCTCAGAGGAGATAGAATTTCCGTTTTAGGCTTAGGTCTCCCTGTTTCGCTAATGTGTCTGGGAGTGTATTTATGCAAAAAAAGTTTAGACACATGTTTTACGCAAGATGAAGGCTAGTTCTACAAACTGTCTAATCTGAATAATATCCTTGAAGCCGTGTTTCGCTTATATTTCATGGAGAATATGTCAAATTAGGGACCGGGATACCCTTAATTTACAAATTTTGTAAATCATAGGCAAAATTTGAAGTGAAGCAAAGATTAAACACAGAAAAAAGTTCGAATCGAATTTAATGGTCTCTCAAAAACTAATTATTTCATTAAACCGCAAAGATTCGAGGTCAAGATAATTGACAATCTGAGAGTCTCAAGTTGATACGAGAATTCCTAACTGAGCAAACTGAAAAAGCCATATTCATCAAAATGCAGATGGTTCCCAACCGTCTTCAAGAATTCGCCATTTAATTGACTAGAATTGAATGACCCGAAATTCAACAAAGTTAAGAAAATGTACATAAAAGTTTGGGATCTGGTTTTTCTAAAATTTTCTAGAACATTTTTATTCGTGATAATTAAGCTCAAGGAGGTTGTTGAGCTTCATTTAATCTTTCAATTCATAGCGAAACAAGGTATTAGTTATAGATAACTGAATTTACCAAAGTCAAGAAAAACAACATCGAAATTTTTATGAGAATTTTCGAGGTCATTCCAAATAAGACATTGTGATTTCGCTAAACAGTTTATAAAAATATACTTATTATTGTGATAATGACAATGTGAGTGAAACGATTTTGGAAATTTTAAAATGTTTTCAAACAAGACCTTGAACAAGGCACAATTTTAATTCTGTATTTTTGTAAATCACTCCTTAGTCGCAGAAAACTATTTGAATAAATATATCCCTTAAGGAAAAGGGTTGTTATTTTCTAGTTTGGTCTAGTACATTATGTATGTTAAGTAGTACGAATGTACTAGATCAAACAAAAAAAATAACAACCTTCGTCCTAAAGGGATATATAGTATTTTAAATAAATCAAAAGAGAATATTAAATACATATAAACAGTATTTTAAATACATAGTGTACTCCGTTGCGATATAACTTATATATTATTAAATCATATAAGGTTAAAAGAACGTTGATCTCAAGATTTCGTTCTGTGGTATTTTTAAATTGATACCATGAACTTAAAATTTACCTTGAAGGTCATCTATTGTTATTAAATATAACACAAAATTCTCACCAATTTTAATATTCAAAAAGTTGACAATGATGAAAAATAAATCTGATGAGTACTTTATCGGAAAAATGTCCCGAAAGCTTCCAAGTTTAGAGCTCTAATAGTATTGTTCTTACATTTAAAGTAACAAAGGATCACAGACAGAAGATAACCAACCGCATATATTTGGCGTGCATAGTCACGGAAAAATTTTTCTGCTGAAAATACTTTCCTAAAGGCAGACAAAATTATCATTCATATCAAGTGAAAAATGGGTATACATTCTATTGGCTAATGTTGCAGAGATTTTTTTATAACATTTTGAGACTATAAATTTGAACTCTATTGGTCTCTCTAGCTGCTAGAGTCTAGCACCTTTGGCGTACGTAATACATTAATGGTTGCTAATCATTTGATTAAAAACAAAACTCCAAGGATTTTTTGTGTTTGGTTTTTGAAATAAGTTGGATGGCCTTGGAATTTTAGTTCGACTTGTCATGGTGACGGATGGTTGTTTAACTCTGAACCTAACATTTTCGCGGAAGCCCCTATTTCTGTTTGCAAAAAGACAAATTGGTTAACTCGTTATTTGCGTCGTTTACAAATAGATTAATGAACCCCTCTAAAATTGTGTCGAAATCAATTTCTTCTAGATAAAATTTTATAAACAAAAAAACATTCATCTTGAAAATTATTTGCAAGATAGAAAAATTTTAGAAGCAAAAAAAATTGTAAACATCATTGTTTTGCTTTGGTTTTTAAGTTTTCTGAAATATCTACAATTTTTCAGGACGAGAAAAAAGTTGGGGAATGCGAATAACTTCCATGGATTTTTTCAATTTTTTTTCCTGGCCTTGTCGGCCAAGTTGGCTTTGTTGCCATAAGTAGACTCAAATGAAACGCCTGACCTACGAGATTGCCTAATTGGCCAAAAAAAAATTCACGGAGGGAAAATAATTTCCAAAAAAAGTAGAAATTGTAAAAATTCATTGAGAGATAGCTGTGAAAATTGATTTTTGAATTCGAAAAAAACTGCGATGTTGAGCATGAAGAGTTGTAAATATACAATAAAACCGAATCGCATCTCCCACGGCCCGTAATCTAGAGTGAGCAGTGGTATAAATAATCAATTGCAATCCGAAAAAACATGGAAAATACGATTAATTTAAAGAAATCCGCCATCTGGTCGTCCAATAATGATGTTTCACAGTTTTATTTTTTTATTTTAATTAAGTTTACGAAATCAACTATAAATAATTGTTTATTTTCATTACCGGGACCTTTTTCACAACGAAGAGTAGATATAATTGAAAAAAATGAAAAGGACATGGACATGGAGTCTATTGAATAGACTTTATTCGCCAGTAACTAATAAAATTAAATATTGCCAATCGCAAAGTCATTTATTTTGTTATTTATAAGACATAATCATTGTGTCAGAAAATAAAATAAACTTTTAAAATAATAAACCTTAGGAATTAAATGATCATCAGTTGATCTTTTAAGACGCTTTGTCGGCAGCCGATAGTCGGCGTGGGCAACCACAAAGTTCAGGTCCAAAGGTACATTACCAATTATCAAATAAGACCTTAGAAAAACCTTATATTCTTAGCACAAAATGTTATTAATTTCAACACTTTTCGCGAACTTTTTGACGTTTGTTGAGATGTGTTGACGACAGACGTTTTTGAGTTCTTTTATTATTAACCATCGTGATATGACGTGTCCGAATAAATGCACAGATTTATGACTTTTGGTTCCTTGATTGATTAGATGGCAAGGTACCAAATACATTATTTAAAACTTCTTGGTGGTTCGCATTCGACTTGAAGAACATTTCATTGAATCTGAAATTCACTGAACACTATCCAATCAATTTTTTTCAAAATTTTAAAATTTCCTCATGAGGGTGCTCCCTATCTTTTAAATAAACCAATACTATACTTTAGACAAAACTTCACAATTCATTTTTCTAATGAATAATTAAATTTTTTCGTAGTATTTTTGAGTTAAACTATTGATCAGATACTTGAAATTGGCTTAATTATAAAACGAAATAATTAAAAATTTAACCGGTAACAGTTGTTTCTTCTTTATCAATTTTTCGAAAAATATTTCATAGGAATATTTAAAATACTGTATTATAAATAAAAATGACGTGACCTTAAAAATACAGTATGCAGAAAATATGGCTCCGAAAACTAAATGAATTAATTTGCGTTGATTCAGCGTATGAATAATTTCAGCATTTTTTAGTCTTGTTTTCTGCAGTGTTTTTCATACTGTTAAAAAATTCTTGCTTTACCTGAGAAGTGTCAAAGTTATGCAATTTTGTCATAACAAGATCGCAGATCAATTAGGTTCCGCGGAAACCCGGGTGAGAAAACTAAAGCCTTAATCGGATAAGTTATTTCTATTTTTCGTTTTGAGAAGAATGTACCAAATTAAAAGTCCTGTAAACTTTTCTTATCTTAACCTGGAACCCGTTATGCATTTTATGATTCATTGAAAATTTACAGTTTTATAATTTCCATGATATATAATTTGAAAAATAAGTATAGATTATGATTGCAAATTTTTTTTGAATGAACGTAAAATAACATTATTGCTTTGAAAGCACCACCAAATGATTGGCCATAGTCAACTTTCTGCTGACGGTATATCAATCATAGGCAAATCATGAACCTACAAAGTGCAAAACAGAAATTAATCACTTTGGCGCCCTTTAGCGGGGGAACTGTTTTCTTGAAGAACTTAATCTTAATTTTCACATCATTTTCGTCATCGTCAACTGCCCACCTAATGCATTATGAAATAAGCCGAGTTTCAATTAAAAATTTTTGTTAGTTTATATCTCACTTTGAAAAAATCGATGAGTCCGTGAAACTTTATAGATTGAGCTACTTTAAGGGGGTTCTATAGGCAGCCCATATCTTTTAGTACTGAAAATTATTTTGACTGGATTTTAGAATTTTTTATCTCCACGTAGATTGTTTTATTATATAAAGAAATAAAATTTCAAAAAAATTTAACATTCTGGAATTTTTTTCATAAAATTTGAAACAAGCTTATTTTTGAGTTATAGGTTCTATAGGCAAGTCTATCTTTTGAACTAAAAGAGCTAGAGGTCTGATTTTATGATTTTTGAACTAACGTGGCTTTTTTTAGTCATATAAACTCAAAAAATCGTAAAAAATTACCAAAAATTTTCGGAAAAAATATTAAAATGTCGAAGAGTGTCGAAAATAAAAAAAATCTTTTCTGCTCTAGCGCTCGAACGGTTATATATTTGGTCATAGTTTATAATACCGTTTCAAAAACATTCAACTTACGATCGTTTGGTCTTAAAAAAAGTGATTGGACGAATTGGATGTCAAAAATAAATTTTCAAATCGTTTATCCTGGGAGTTAAAAAATGAAATCGTTAAATCAGGCACGACAGTTTTAAACATTATTACGAAAAACTATAGTGCACAGAAAAATAGTTTGCCATGTAGCATGAAAAAAAATACAATTTTCCGTGGCCAAAATAGCAAAAAACAGTCCTTTTGCCAGCTTTGATACCTTTTTAGTGAGAAATTAAAAAAAAGGGAAACAACAGTTTTTTCCGCCTTTGAATTTCGCAGATAATGTCAAATTTTGAAACATTTCTTAAATAGGACGAAAAAAAAATACAGCTTTTTCAAGAAATTTTTGCTCCTGGTTAACCTCATTTACCGGTTGGTTCAACATGCTATTTAAAAATATGATTCAAAACGTCTTCCAGAGATTACGAACTAACTTATCAGAATGTTTTATTCACTCCTATGTCTATGCCGAGAGAAAATAGCAATTCAAAAAGTCCATTTTGCCTATAAAACCCCCTTAAGTTGTGAATGTCAATGATAAATATTTCACTGCCAAATTTTGACAGTTCGAAAAAGTGTGAAAAGCTAAAAAAGTATTTGCGCGTCAAATCAGCCACTTAATTGGTTACTTCAGAAAGTCATGAATTCTTCGAGGATTAGCATGAATGATGCTGTATAATAATTAAATTATCAAATCTATTGATGTTTGAGCCATTGAGCCAGGCCATATGTGTTAATTGTCTTTTAATTATTATCATATATTAATAAACCGTACCACTGATTGACACCTATAACTTATGGGCCATAACTTGTGGCTCATAAGTGAACAATTTTTGAATGAGATGAAAGAAAAATATTAAAATTATATTTTTTAGACATTTTTTTGAGATAAATTTAGAAAGTTTCAAACAAATTTAATAAAGTCGAAAAAATTGTTTGCTGATTTTTGGTCAATTTGATCAATTTGCATGCACAAATAAAGTGTCTTTCTTTGATAAACTGCAAGAACAATATATCAATTCTGGGTAAATCGGGCCTTAGAAATTGATTGCAATAAAAAATAATATTTCGACGTTCAAGTCTATTTTTCGAGTTTCATCCAAAATTCTCGTAATGCAGAAATATTAATTAAAATATGACAAAAATGATAAAAAATGAATTCCCCGTGAAGAAGTGACCCGAAAAAATATGTTTTAAAACTAATATCTTCTTTATTGAGAGAAACAAGGCTTCTCACTTTTTGCTATGCGATGAACACGCTTCTTTCATAACCAATCAGTGCGCGCGGTATCTGTGATCAGAAGAGATTAACGCAAAGTGACACAAATTTCAACCTACATTTGTGAGAATTAAATGCGCTTAATTTTTTCGTTTTAATTAAAAACATTTCCCATATTAAATAAAAGAGTTTTTAAAACTTTACGAAATTCTTTTTTTTTATTCTGACGAATAAACGTAAACTAATTATTTCTTGTCCATCAGATAGTCGGCAACTTTGTTTCCGTGTTATTTTAAAAGTTTCAATCCATTTGAATTATATATGCTCAATTTTTTTGCTGCTGGAGAGAAATTGCGTGTTTTCAGAATCGTTTACGTAAACTGCTTCACGAGTTTTGTACTCATTTGAAAATAATTTCAGATATCTTTAAATTGAAAACAGTGTTAATGAAAAATATTTTATTTCCATTTAAACATTTTAATCACAAGTTATAGACCATTCAAAAGTGGTGAGACAATACGTAGCAATTAAGCTTTATATTGATGGAAATTACTTTTGAAGGCAGTTGGCCTTTTTTATAACCAAATAACACAGTAGATAATAAGCAAAATGATTATAAAGACAAAATGAAACTCAAAAAATCTCATAAACGAATGCTGACCGCAAGCCCGATCCAAATATCGCAAAATTTCGGCAAGATGATGCAGTCGGTTGAGTGACTTGAGGGGGTAGCAGCGATGTGGCAGATTGGTACATTTTTTCGCATTGATTTATGAAAGAAAAAAAATGTAAAAATTTTTTTTATATTTTTATCTTCAATAAAAGTGTTCATTCTTGCAAACGTTTATATTTTTATTTTCTCAACATTTTTAAGTATCTGTAAAAATATCAAAAAACNTAGCTATTCCACCAATCGATTTTCGGCCAAAATCGACCAGTTAGTTTAGATTTGTAACATATACTGATCTGTGCCAAATTTTATTCCGCGTTTTGTGGTTGGATTTTTTTTTTTCAAAAATTGATATTTTTCCAAAAAAATGATAATATATTTCGAAAAATCGCATTTTTGACGAAAAAAGAGGGTTTTTCGACAATTAAAAGCTACCATAAGCTACCATAAAAAAGTTGTATTATGTACTGCGAGGAGCACTACCGTTGATGGTCATGATATCAATAAAAAGTTCCGCCGGATTCCGCGCGCCAAAAAATTTCTTTTTGAAAATAAAAATTCTCCTTTTTTTCCAAGTATTCCAAAAAAGTATTCCAAAAAAGTTTCAGAAGAATCCACCCATTATTTCTATAAATCCAAATTAATGGTGGAATAGCTAACTATATTGTATAAAATGAATTTTGGAAATTTTAAGTTCCTGGATAAAATTTCTCATCAAGTAGCGTAAATAACAAATCACTCTTTTCATTTTATGCCGAGAATTGATGTTTTATCTACATTGATAATTGTAGAAAAAATAACCTGTAGGAACATAAAAGCCTTTTTTTAAACATTTTTTAATTAAACTTGAAAATTAAGGCTGCTCAGTCAAAAATTAGCAGTGCTCATTTTTCAAATCACTTCGAACCAGTCTCAGATTTTCCTCGAAGCTTCAATTTGAAGACGAATTGTTTGATTTCAATTTTTATTAAACCAATTGAGGCATTTAATTGTGAAAAATAATCCAAGATTTGTAATCATCATTAATCAAAGCTCCACAAAACCGTTTCGAATAAAATTTCAGGTTTAAAATTCATCCGAGTTTACGGAAGCAACTTGACTGTTTGTTTTGCGATGACAATCTGTTTTATTTTGAACTTGACGTTAAAAGGACATCAAACAGGAATACAATTTACTCCTGTAGAAAATATATCTATAAATCTTGAGAACATAAAGCGAGTTTATAGAGCAGGTCTTTATATTTTGAACTACAGGAGATCAAATCTTGGTATTTGTTGCAATACAACTTTTTATACTCGCTTTACTTAATATGGAAGCGCATTTACAGCTTAGGTACATTTTATTTGGTACGATGCAGCTGAGGTAAATTGGTTTTTCTAAATGGAGCTCTTTCTAACGTAGGTTATTTCACCAACCAATGACCTGATTTTTTCTAGCATTTCGATATAGTTAACAATTATGCTTTTTTGACTTAATTCAATTTCGTTAATTTTCATTGATTTAATGTTTGATTAATTACAAAAAAAAGTTTTTGTAGATTAAGGGGGGGGCGACCTTTTATAGTCGTTTGGAACATTAATTTGCAAAATTTTATTTTTTTTCTGAATAAAGTGACTATAAGAAAATCAATGGTTTTTACGTAAAATTGGTTTCTTTTCTAGAAATTTTCGCAAAATTTCAAAATTTTCGAATTTTGAAAAATTATTTGCGGTCTGACCCAATAACTAAAAGAGATATGGAGTTTAAACCAAAAAAAAGTGAAATCGGCACAGCTGTTTTAGTGTGATAGTCAATATCTTATATCAAAAAATAAATTAATCATTTTTGACTCACTGTCAATTTTATCTAGCGTGCATGTTCATGGTCAGTGTGAAGGATACAGTGCCTATTTTAAAATTCTGTAGAATACAATTTTTCTTAATTGTATAAGCTATCTGCTGTTGATATCAGATTTAAATTGTATGCAAATTGAGAGAGAAGATAGGTTTTGGAAAAGGTCTCGAAAATCAGTAAAATTGGCGATAAAGAGCATTCAAGGGCAAATTTAAAAAAACTATAGAAATCGTTTCTTCTAAATTTAAAATCATTATGAATGATGAATTATTGGTACTGGCCAATAAAAAATCAGAGAGGAGATAGCATATTGCGTTTTTGAAAATTTGCTCTCTAGCACTAACTGGTGATGTCAAAATGATTCTTTAATTTTTTGTGTTGACTTCAAATTGTTTAAGCATCAAGATTTTTTTAATTTTACAGTCACTTTGTCCCGTATTTGCAAAATATTACCTTAAAGTGAAAAAATGCCAAAAAGGTCGCCCCTTAACACACCATGAAGTTTGCGTCAATTAAACCATACTTTTTCTTCTTAATCCCATTATCTTCGGATCAAAGACAAACAATATATCAGCTCCCGGCAGGGCCCGCCAAGAGGCTTAATTGGTATTTCTTAACCAAAAATTATTTCTTGACAATTATTTGCAATATTATTTTTATTTTTCCGACTTTTTTGTCTAGCTCTCAGAGTGAAAAAGCTACAATATAAATAAACCAATAGTTTGTAATAAAAACTCGCCCTCGGTAAGAATCGGACGCCCGACCTAAGGGTTATAAGTCGAACGCAGTATCCGCTAAGCTACTGCATCAAGTTGTGAGAACAAGTGCTAACGTGGACAATAATACTATTTTTTTTTATTTTAATTGTTGTTCTGTAATTGAGACTGTATTTTGTACCGTTCCATAAATATACATTTTGTTGTTGATAAAGCTTAATTTACTATGCGATAGCAGTTATAAATTCATGCTATTTAAAGAACAAATAGTTAATTAAACCACCAAAAATCACCGATCCGAAGATAATGCACCATTATTGACCAATAGAAATCAAATCTCATTTTTTTGGCGCTTTTTCCAATTATTAAATTTAATTTTTTAAAAGATTTCATTTCATTATTAGAAATATCCACGATCGATTTTTTTACCCGTTGACGGCCAATTCAACTGACAACATTTTCCGCAAAATTTTTTGTAAACTTTTTTGTGAGATTTCTTGACATTTCAGCCAACAGTTCAAAACAGAAGAAGTTTTTCGATTTACCAGGAAATATAACTAAATTCCTTGAATATTCACAATGGTTTTAGTATGTTGGACATACTTTGACCTTAGCCTCCGATACGTTCAAAAGCTTGAATAAATAAAAAATCCCATGAAGAAACTATTTCTCGACGATAGGTTAATTTTTATAAAGTGACCTCGTTGTTTTATGATCATTGCTTATTTTTGATTTATAGCTGTTAATTGGGAACTTTCGATGATGACTAACCGGCTTGTACAGTACGGTATCTGATTTATTCGAGTAAAAAGTAATTAAGAAGGTTTTATGAGGTTTGATCAAAAATAATTAGAAACTTTATTTGAACTTTATTAAACTCACGTGGAGTCGATTAAGGATATGGGTTACCGACCCTTAGAACAGCTTAGTATGTAAAAATGCGAAGCTGAGCATTGATTGTGTTGATGTCTTTCGAATGTGACAAAAATGGTCTATTTTGATCAGGTTTTGATTGGTTGGTTTTTTGCTTGTTTTTATCATATTCAGAATCTGTTCTCTGAGGGTATGTAATCCATATCCTGTACCGCATTCAGTGAATCAAAATTGCCGCGATAGGAATACAAACCAAATGTGTGTATTATTCAGTGTATTAGTTAGCTATATTAGGGGGTGATGATGACCTCAGCATTTTTTTAAATGAGACAGGTGCGTCACGTGAGTCGTCACCACTCCCTAATAAAGCTAACCGATACACCGAATACTACACACATTTGGTTTGTATTCCTATCACGGCAATTTTGATTCACTGTATTCGATACAAGATATGTAGGCAATTTAGAAGAAAATCCAGAAAATTTTATCGGACTTCCGGAATTATATTATCATCACTTAATGTGAAAATTCACACAACCAGGTAGTGAAATGAACACTTCATCGTATTTTATTCCAAAATAGATACGATGCCTTACGAGCCAAAAATTCCGATTCGATACGATCAAATAATGGCGATCCCTGAGTTCTTCTGAGCAAGAACTATTGACCCAAACTGAACAATTATTTTTCGCCTATTTTAAATGTCAGAGAGAAATAACCTATTTTGTTCAGATCGAGACTTTGGTCAACTAGATCTCACTAATCACGCCAAGTATTGTTGTGTAGTATTTACATTTATTCGCGCAATCTTTATTCGGACATTTTGCATCATAATTTGATAATTTTTTCGGAAATTCCAAAAATTACTCAAAATTAGTAAATTATTACAAACTTCAGAAATAAAATTTCATACAAATAAGTTATTGGCAATAACGTTTTTATAAAAATTAAAACAATTTTGCTTATTGTCCGAAAATTTTGCTTATTTTAAAATTAAAAAAAAAAATTAGCAATAAATTTTTTTCATAAAACCAAATGGACAGTTAACATAATTAAAGCGTTAACATTCTTTGCTAAAAAGCCGGTCTTCATGTTTAAAAATTAACTATATCCCTTTATTGCCCTCTCCCAAAGATTTGGGCCCTCAAAAACACGGGGTGGGAGGGAGAAAACGACGCGTCATTTGAAAACGAGTTATCCGATTTAGTTCTTAGATAGCTCAAACTAAGCACAATTATCTATTTTTTTTCTAAGATTACTGAAATTGTTTAATTATTAGTTTTTGTTAAAAAATAGAAACAAAGGTCTGAGAAAAAATAGAAACAATGGTCGGATTCGGACCAATTTTAATTTTGTAATATTTACTAGATATTTGTGCAGAGTTTGAAAACCGAGTTGTTTTCTCACCTCCCGTGTTTTTGAGGGCCCAAATCTTTGGAAGAGGGCAATAAAGGGATATACTGTAAATATTTTTTTCATATCTCTAAAATTTAAATTTACGACCTATACCAGTTATTTACTTTATTCCGAGAATGAACGCTGAGGTGATGATGTAGAATTAAATGAATCCTCTAGACATAGTCAGTTTGAACATCTGCGAGTTTCCGACCTAGATTTTGATTTATTTCGAAAAGACCGCCGGTCGATCTTTGTTAACTTGAATTTAAACTTTATTCACAGTATTTGAGTTCTTACAATAAAATTTATCTTTTATTCTCAAAATCTAGTGACTTTCGATTTTGTATTTTTCGAAGTGTCGATATATATTGAAAGGAGAGGCTCAAATTGAGCCGCTAAATATCGCCGAAAGTTTTTCTCAGATTAATTCGGCGATATTGGGCACTCTCGCCGATATTATCACTTTCAGCGATATGGACGTTCGAATTGACGTCATAATTTAAAATTGTTTTAAAAGGAATTACAATCAAAAACAACTTTAAAAAAGTAGATTTGGGAAATCAAATCTTGAAATATGACGTCATTCATGACGCACTCAAAATTACTTGTTAAAAATTCGACTGCCAACGCAATTTCGGCGATATTGGCTTTTTTGGCGATATAAGCAATGGCGAGAATTAAGCTAAAAATTGTGTAATTGCGTAGGTTGTTTTTTGTGATAATTGAAAATTCGGCAATATGCCCCTGTTAAATATAACATTATTAAAAGATTCTCATTTGTTTCAACATTGATCAAGACTTCAACGTCTACATTATAGACGATTAAATATTAGGTTTGTGGCCTTTTTGATCGAATGTACTCGTCTTTTATTGTTTTAGTTTAAATAAATAATAATTTTGGGAACGTGGGTCAGTTTGAGCAGACGATTTTATGAATAGAAGTGTGAGACAGCGACTGACCCACGCAACTTATTGTCTATATATTTCGCTTTTCATATACTGCTCTCAAACTAACCTAAGATAAAAACCGCACTTGCAAAAGCCTCTCCCGGACCATGTGTTGTGTATAAGGCCAAAACGTTCTATTTATTTAATGTTCAAACAAATTATTTTGTATTTAATATAAGGTTTTGGCCTTTTTCGATTGAATTAAGGCGTCTTTTTTTATTTTTTTTATAGATAAATAATTATTTTGGCGTAGTTGATAAGTTTGTCTGAGTACATTTAACTCAACCTGTAGAAAATAAAATTGAATGAAAAGATGTGTTGAACAGACTGCGACTGATAACGCGACGCATTGTCTAGCTAGTTTGCTATTATATCCTTTTCCCAACCTAAGTCGATCTTAAAAATCNGGTGTCTTAGTCATTGTCTTAGTGATTGCTTAAGTTATTACAAAGTGATTAGTTTTGGCGGTCAAAATATCAAGCACCCTTGTCTCTAATCATAGTATGATTATCATACCCAAGAAAATCACCAAGACAGCATTTGTGGGACTTGAACACGCGCTATAGAGATAGTGAGCATTTTTAAGATCATCTTAGGTTGGGAAAACGATATGATCTGCATTCGTATCATAGCATTATCAAAAATTTCTCAAGTTCAAAGTTAAAATTTGAAAATATAAAAATAAATTTAAGCTTCACCATATAATTTATAAAAAATTTATTCATCAACTGATTAAAGCCTATGTCAATTAAAAAACGTGGAAATTCTGAATATTAGTTCGATGGAACTCCGGCTTCAATGAATTATTTGACGAACCTTTTCCCAAGATTGCTTACTATGAATCATAGTCTATGATAAAAAAAAGATGATCCAAATTTCAAATTCGAAAGACATCTAACGCTGCATTTAATACGGTATGAAGTTCAAAATTGGAAAAAATATTGTTTCGTGATTACTTTTAATAATTATTATAATAATTATCAAATTATTAATTGCAAAATTACAAATTGAGCTTCAATCTACGCAATTCATTTGCGAGAAAATGCGAGACGTCAGAACAAAAATTAATAATGGAAAATATAAGGAATAAAAATTTCTAAAAATTCCTTAGAAATAACCTGCGATTTTCGGTCTCTAATCTACAGGTGTTTTCCGAAAAAAAACCTTACCTATGCAATTTATCGAAATCATTTTTTGAGAAATATAAATTTCAGTTTCAGAAAACTTTACAAGTATTTTTGAAATAACTCCGTGCCTCTCGAGCAATTAATGCTGCGCCAAAGAATTAATTAAGTTTTTAATTAAGACCTTTTATTTAGTACTACAGGAATGCAAAATATGATGCGAATGAACATAGCTCCAGGTATCATCGCCAATAAGGTATGATTTATTACTAGCTACATTTAAAAATGACTTTTTTAAGCTAATCAGACAATTTTGATGTCATAAATACACCGCTTGTTCCTTATTTTTTTAAATATTATTTTTTGTTTGTTTTGAACGATGGCTTGTTTTAAAAAATTATGGCTTATCGATGAACAAATGAGCTCGCACTTTGCGAGAGTCTCGATGTATGGAAAAAATGATTTTCTAAGAAAATAGGCAACATACGGTAGAATATTAAACCAAGTCAAATTTAACTATTTTTAACTTATTTTAAGGTTGGTCACCGCAACGTTAACTCTCAATCAGCCTACTCTCGTGGTCTCAATAACTATGAAGCTACTGCTGGTACGTTCAACCTTATTTAACTCATAAGTTATGAGTCATAACATATTATAATAAATTGGACAAGGATATAACGATTTGCATATTATATCCTTAAATGCACTATTTTTGAAACTCATGCTGACAATAAATCCCTCTTTAAGCGGCAAATAATTTCATGTCCCACTGGTGATAATCAGATCAAAAGTCCTGTGAAAATACTATATGATTCTAATAGATTGTTCCCGGAAAAAAGGCCGTTATTGTTTCACCCTTTTTATAAAAAAAATATCAAAACAAAAAAAATCCTAAATCTGAAAATAACCAGAAAAAAATCTCCAAAAGATCTCTGTTTAAAAACATCGATACCAATTTTTGAGTTTTGATATTTCTTATTTCAAATCGTCTTTTAGAAAAAATAGACTCGTTTTCGATTTCACTAAAAATGGTAACTCAACAAGAAACATACTTTTTGTTTGAATTTTTATGAAATATCGTTTTTTTTGGATTCGTTGCTTATGTAAGACAAATGTTATTTAAATTTATAATATATATATGTATTATTAACCGCGAAATCAATTTGTGGATTGTGCGAGTTTACTTCGATTCTGAAAAATTTCCACCAGTCAAACATTTCAATTTCACAAACAAAGTCTGTAAGAAAGAAAGACTTTCACCATCAAGAGTCGAGAGGCCTCTCCAATCTTCTGGAATAAGAATAAACTAATTGTGGTTATGCCCAAAAATTTTACTGAATATAGATGAAAAATTTCGTTGAACTTGAGTAATCCTGTGATGAAAGTTATTAATGAAAAAATTCTATTCAACTTGATGAAATTCGACTGGGATTGATGAAAATTCAGTGTAGACGTTTTGCAGATAATCTCTCACACCCACGAAATTTCCAATTGCAGAACAATTCCTACGAAACTTACGCACTGGATGTTGATGGTAGTAATAAAATTTGTAATTTTTTTGAGATCAATACGGGCCCCTGGTCATTTTTTTCAACTTTTTTCGGCCAACATTTATATATAATTTGCTTTTGAAAACGATCCTCTTATTTTTAATTGAAATGATAATTTAAATCAATTTCTATCATTTTTCGAACGTTAAAAATAAAAAAGAAATTAGTCGTTTTGTAAGCTTGGCGATCTTCTATCCCTATAGTATATTAAACAGGCAACATAAAACAAATTCATGAATTCAGCTTGTTACAATTTAGATGAATTTGATGATATGGAACTTATTCAAAGTTAATATCCTAGAAGCTGATTGGGCGAAGTAATAATCCTTGTCGCAAAATTAAGAAATCAAATCCAAATTAAAGAGTCTGAACTTCAACGCCACAAATAAACAGGAATTTTCGCAAGTTGGGTACAGACCCTGACAAGAGAAATGAAAAAATTAAAAGACAAATTATTACGCTGACAAAATGATGCCAATCATTAGAGATAGCACGCTAGAGCTGACTAAGTCTATTATAAATATCTTAATAAAGATTTAAAAAATAGCGGAACGAAAAAATCATGTTGAAGATCTTATTTTCAATAATTTACTTTCTACATAAGTTTTCCCCGCAAATTCAAGATCTCACGGACGTTTTCATTTAAATTGAAAACCGAAAAAGTTTTCTTGAAATTTAAAAGCTAATCCGCCCTCTGATTGAGCACATGATATCCCATATTAATTTTTTTGCAGTCGGACGACCAGCTAAGACTTTCTTCCCAGCACAAGCTTTCACGGTAACACAACCAACTGCGAAAACAAACAATTACCGATCAGAGTTGAAAGTTAGAAAATACCCCCCGATATGTTTTGGTGCATTCATTTTTCTGATTTTCTTATAAAAACCAGATGTTAACCCTTCATGCCAATAACGTCATAATCTCAAGTGAGTTCCTCCGTCGAGGAAAAATATTTTTCTTATCCAAAATTATCTTCTTATTTCTCTTGCTTGAATTAAAAAAGTCTCCGTTATTCACCATTTCTTGAATTTAATGTTTGAATTCAGCGTACAATTTAACCACCCACTACGATTTTCTTGGCACTAACAAAAAATGAATATCGATTAAATATACAAAGAAAAAAGTCTCGAAAAAAGGCGAAACTCATATTTATTACATAAAATAATTTGAGAAACCTTTTTGTATTCAAACCAGTCTAAACAATCTGTAGTTATAAAAAAAACTTTGGCTTATTGAGCTATTTTATCTCCATGAGGACATTTTATCAGAAATTATCGAAAAGACATACAATCAGGGGTTGACACATTCGAAAAAACTTTTGGATCGGATCCGATCGGTGGACCGGCCAAAAAAATTGGATCGGATCGGTGGACTCTCCAAAAAAATGGATCGGATCGGTTGGGTCCCTAAACAAATTAGATCGGATCGGATCTGTTTTTAGTAAAAAGTCGTTTAAAGTACACGTTTAAGTAGAGAAAAACTATTTTTCGTCAAAATTAATGTAAATATACTTAACGGAACTAAATAAATCAAATTGTACTCTATCCTATAAATTTGGGGTCATATCACGTCTTTAAAAAAATACAAACAGTGTTTATTCAGGCAAAATCATGTTTGTGCTGTAAGAATTTTACAATTTGAGTTGGAGCTAGATATATACACTCAAAATTAAAAAAAAATTTGAATTGAATAATTTTCACAGCAAAGTCAAATCTCGAGTGAAAGAACCCCAAAGACAAGATTCTTTGAAATGACCACACGAGAAGCTAAGGAACTGGAATAAGGTCACAAAATTTATTTAAAAATAAAATAAAAAACTTTTACAGAAACTTTAAAAAAATCTTGAAACTTTTATGAAAAAACTTAAAATTTTAATTTAACTCCCGTAGTTTTTGAAAATTTCCAAAATATTTTTGGAATTTTTTTCTAAATCCGGAAAAAAAATCTGAGACTTCTGGCTGAAAATAAAATTTCAAAAAAGGAGGGTTTTTCCAATTTTTCATAATATCAAAATTTCAATTTTTGACGATGAGTCCTTATATTCTTTGAAACCAGAAGTTGGCGACGAAATTTTTTGTTTATTTGATACTTTTTTGGAGAAGGGTTCAATAAAGCGTTGCCAAATTGATTTAATTTGAATTCCTCCGCAAAATTAAGCATGGGAATAAAACGATGAGGAGATAATATATTTTCAATTTAATTTTAATGAAAATGAGCTCTAAATCGGGCAAAAAAAATGCAGTTCCGGAATTTCAGAAAAACTTTTCAAATTTTTTAAAAAATTTAAAAATAAACAAAATTTTAAAATTCAAGTTTTTAGAAAAAAAATGAGCCAATTTGAAAAGATAATTTAAAATTGAAAACAATTATGCTAATTTTGAAAAAAGTTACGAATTCTCATGGAAAAATTTGATAATTTTCTAAAATTTGACAATTATATATTATTTAATTTTTAAATTTGACAAATTTTCTATTGTAACTTCGAGGAAATAGCCCTTCCATAGGCATAAGCTACTTACGAATCAGCCAAAAATGATCGCAGAAACTTTTCTTTTAATATATTTTAAAATTCAACAATGGTAATTTAAAAATTTTTCGGATACCAGGTTCAAATTTTTTGACGAGTTGATTGAAAGGCGATTTTTCGCATAAGTTTTACTTCCGAAAAAAATACTTTTTGATCCAAATTTTAGATCCAATTTGATATTTTGAAGTTTTGTGGGTTTTTGACTGCATATGAATCTACTGTGTACATGCACCTAGTCAGTTAAGGCCTTAGTTGAGTTTATTCACATGCCTTTTTTCGCAGGAGATTTCAAATTAAATGAAACTTGGCACACAGCTTTTTTGGACCATTCTCCAAAAAGAAGCAAATAAACTAGAAATTTTGTTGTCAACTTCCGGTTTCAGAGAATATATAATGACTCATCGTCGAAAATTGAAATTTTGATATTATGAAAAATCGGAAAAAATCCTTCTTTTTTGAAATTTATTTTTCAGCCGGAACTCTCAGAATGTTTTTTCTCTTTTGTTTGATACCCAAATGCAGTCGTTCCCGGACATTTGAAAATTCCGGGTTTTGAAAATTTTTGAAAAAAATATCGAAAAATTTTTTAAAATCATTAAAAACTCTTTCAAATTTTTTTTTGGTAAGAAGTGATTCAGAATGGCCTCCTTTGATTTTTGATATCCCGCTAAGCCTCTATTTTGGTCTCAACAAGTGACAGCTTAGTTATCACCTATTTTTTAGTTTAATTTCGAATTCATCCATCATTTTGAAATAAATTTTTTGATAAAACTGTATATTTTGAAATATAAGTTCTTATTTTTCAAATAATTATTTATATTCGTATTTGTTGCTACGTTTAGCAATGCCTTTTTTAAAATATTTGTTAAAAATCACCAAAACTTTTGAAATTTACTTTTCAATTGTTTTTTCAATAATAAAGTCAATTTTTATCCCAAAAATTACAACAAAATAGCTTGAAACAATGTAGTTTTATCCGATCTGATCGGTTTTTGAAAAAATTGGATCGCATTGGATCGGATCGGTGGCCTTCTCGAGAAAATAGGATTGGATCGGATTGGTGACCTTCTCGAAAAAATTGGATTGGATGGGATCGATTTTTCCGATCCGATCCAACCGATCCGATCCAATTGTGCCGACCCCTGCATACAATACTCATTGTTGAAGCCGTTTTGAGCGGTACGTAGGCTTAAGGGGGTATATCTGGCAGATTTGACATATTCACGGTGATATATTCTGAAAACTAAAAGCTTATAAGAAAAACCGAAAATGCTTATTTGTAGATCTATTTTTAATCTTGCGAAAAAGTACATCACAAATTATTTTTGACCATTACACCAATAGGTACAGTATCGTAACAAGGTGACATTTTCAAAATTTCAAAATCTATCTCCTCCCAGACGGTATATCCAATTGAGCTCAAATTTTCACAGATCACGTAACGAAAGTATGTCAATCTTTTCTCGAGGGCTTTTTTTGATCCGGCGACTAAACAATT
>SCLH01000084.1:178234-196118 GCA_004367855.1 Oikopleura vanhoeffeni | reverse complement strand
CCCTTACAAGCCTGCTTATGTCATCAAGTGAGTCACTCGTCCAATTTTCCCTACAAGAGTAAATATATTAGACTTATGATCATTTGAAAACACGTCGTATTCTAAAAATGTACTACAAGCAATTTCAAACCAAAAAAAACAGAAATTATTGTCAATTATTTCAAAAATGTCGTAATTTCTTTCAAATAATTAGTTTCTGTATGACATAAATAAATTCCGGATTTTGATGTTTCTAATACATTATGCTGATCCCTGACTCAACTGTTTTCATTTTCGTATATATTTCTTTGGCCCCACTATCTTTACTTGCAACAAATGATAAAAATACTAAAAATAAAACGCTTAAAATATTCATTTTTCGAAATCAACTTGTTTTCTCTCTGAAAATTTGCTTAAATAATGATCTGTTTGACAGTGGGCTTGAATAAGCTCTGGAAGTTTATTCAAAAACGTATAATTTTAAAAAACAAAATACCTCGAATGAAATCATGGTGATCCATTTCTTAATGTCTATCTTGAAAATATTATTAATTTTTTGGCGTGTTAAAATTAATCAGATGTTTAGTCAGCTCAATCATGCAAAAGCAGGTTGAACCAGGGATCGGCATTTGCAAAATTAAGACTGGATCGTATCGTATCTAGAGGAGTTGATTAAAAAGCTGGATCGTATCGTGTCCAGAGGGGGGGTTTAAAAACTGGATTGTATCGTATCTAGGGGGTCGAAATTAAAGATGCATCGGATCGTATCGTATCTAGAGGGGTTGATCTGAATACTGGATCGTATTGTATCTTATTTTAAGGAAATGATTTCAGAACTTGATCGAATCGTATCTAGGGCGGTCAAAATTGAAACAGGATCGTATCGTATCTAGAAAAGTAAAATTAGAATGAGATCGTATCGTATCGCAAAAAAATTGACTTTTCTCAATGAAACATCAGCCAACAAGGCCCTTGTTACAAAGGCTTCAAGCAAATTATTCAGATTAGCCAGTTTGTTAAACTAGCCTTTAGGCTGCGTGAGAAATGTACCAAAATTGTTTTGTATGTATACACTTGACAAGTAAGCGACACACGAAGACATAAACCTTAACGGAAAATGTATCTCCTCCTTTGTTCTATTTGGAAATAAACTGAAAATTTGACATTATCTGTATAATTAGTCTATCTCTTCTTAGGCTATTGTTTGGAATCTGGCTTAATTTCGGAAAAAACCAGCAAAGAAGCATAAATTAGGAATTTTCTTCAAAATTCAATTTCATCTTCAGAATATGAATTTTTCGAGGTCACGTTTCCAAAAAAGAATGTAGGCTTATAAGGAAGCGACGAAAACACTTATAAGAAAGTTGTCTTACGTACAGGTGATATTTTCAAGTTTTGGTCGTCAAATTCAACAAATTATTTAAAAACATATTTATCTGACGTTTCGATTTATTCTCATTATCAAAGATATATAATTTTTCATAAAAGTTTCAAGTCCAACAATAAAGTACAGAATACTAGAATTTTTAATTTTTGTGCAGAAATTTATGAAGTTCAGAAATTTAATGCAAAAATTAACTACTTTGGGCCTTTTTTATGACGATTCTTGATTACCCAGAAAAGAATATCAAATAGTCTGAAGGCTTTGTGATCCTATTGGTCATTAAGAAGAGGTTTTTTAACTCGTATAATAAGGCCTTTGCATTTTTCGACTTTGTGAATCTTGAACCTTTTTTAATGATTTTATAATTTACTTTAAAAGTTCGAAAATAACCTGCGGGGCTTGGTATCTAGATTTTTAAGAGCAAATTCGTTTGAGTCTTTAGAGTTCCTCGCAACTTAAAATATAGTTACAAATATTACTTTGGTTCGAGGGCTGTTGATGTTCATAATATACGATTTATCACATTCGTCCCAGTTCACCGATGTAGTTTCGTTACAAGGGCATAAATTCATATACACAGTCACACTTTTCGAATTGAATTTCAGGTTTAGCGAGAAACGAAAAAAGTTGTAACCTTGACACATCTGTATGTAACATTAACTGGGAAGTCTGGCAGTATTTGTGACATTTTCCTGATAAGATGACAAAACGTTCTATAATGGAGGAGATATCAAACATACGCGGGTCATTGGTTTCGAGCCAAATAAGAATATCTTATTTACGTATTGACACGTGCATAGCAGGTAGAATCCTCTTGAGCCTCGAGAGTTCTAGAAAATTTTCATGAGAGCTACTGGCATTGTACCTCGATGTAAAATTGGTCATAATTCCACCCTTGAGATATTTGTTTACTCATAATAGAGTGCTCAAAGTTTGATAAAACCGTTTCGACTGAGTTCTTTCTTTTTTTGAATTCTAAACTATTTCATTGTTGAGTATCAACTTTCAGAAAAAAATTGGTTTTCTTTATTCATGCTCAATTGTAAAATTCAAACGATTATCGAAATAATTCAAGTCTTTTTGTAAAAGATACGAATTGAACTTTGGCAAAATAATTAAAGATCATCCCGCAAACCTACTGTAATAAATAAATTGCCTGTTTTTATGTATTTTTCCAAAACCTTGTTTCTAAAGCATGGACAAAAATATTTGAAGCATCGGCTAAGGCGCGCCATATCAGTCCCGTTTTTTGGTTGATAGACACTTAGTGGTGTATTAATAATGCTAAATTTTTGTAGTGTTTTTAGCAAAAAAGTTTCAGATATTCCGGTTGGTGGGTAAAATTTTCGTCAAATCCTTTGAAATTGAAATAATTTACAGGATCCGAAATTTAACAAAGAATTACAGGATCAGGAAATTCAACAAAAAGTTTTTTTTAAAATTAATTAGACTAAAACAGAAAACGGCAACAAATGAAGATTTTTTGATAATTTGATTTGAAGTGTTACTTTTAATTTTGATCGATCAATTTGAAGCCTAACACCAACCCAACTATAAAATTGACACATTTTTTCTCAATATGACAATTTCCTAAAAATATAACGATTTTTCAAAAAAATTGGACAAATTTCTAAATTAAAATT
The DNA here is from genome assembly GCA_004367855.1 of Oikopleura vanhoeffeni. NCBI lineage: Eukaryota > Metazoa > Chordata > Appendicularia > Copelata > Oikopleuridae > Oikopleura > Oikopleura vanhoeffeni. The sequence continues at coordinate 193,112 of SCLH01000084.1, read as the reverse complement.
AAGAAATTTTTTAAAGTTTAACCTGGAATTACAGAGCGATATGTGGTTAAGTCTATCTAAAACTTCTAAAAGGGCAAAAAATGTCAACAGGAATGTTTCTTTCCGAATACATTATAACGAATTTTGCGGTGATTCGAAAAAAAATTTTTTGGATATTGGTTTCGAAATTACGAAGAGTTGATTTTTTTGAGATTTTTCGCCAAAGTTTACTTCCGGAAAAAATTATTTCGAAACTAGACATCAAATACAAATGTGAGATAAACCATGTTTTTAGGAAAGTGTTTGGTGCATGCAAACCTTAACATTGAAGTTAGTTCGTATCTTGGGATAGATATTTTGGAGGTGAATTTCAAATTTTCGAATTAAGTATGCCATGAAACAAATTATTTAGTAAAAAAAGTAATGACAATCAAAAGTGTCACACTGTCACTTGATTAGTATCAACTTAAAAATAATAATAAAAAGTATACCTTAAGTTGACAAAATAGCACTTTTCAAAGAATTCTTGATTTCCATCATTTTTTTAATTTTTCCAAAAACTTTGATTGATATATAGAACTTATCGGATTAAAGTGTGACGAAGGGCAGATACTTTCGCGTTGGTACCAATAAAAAAATATTTGTGAAGATTACGATGGCACGTATCACGTGATATGCTACACCTTGGTTTTCCAATTAATTTTCTAGAAAAAAATCAAAATTCTAGAATTTGAATTGATTGATGCAGAAAAACTTTTCAACTTCCTATTTCGAAGTAATTGGAGCTTCAACTACCTTGAGCTTCTGTTAACAACGTCCAAAGTAGGGCTGATATATCGCTCTGGTGCCTTTTTTCGGTGATTTCGGGGTTAAATATTTAACATAAACTCTTTCAGCGGCTTTGGCCGATTTGGAGCTTTCCGTTTAAGATCAAATACGAAACATAAATCCTCTCTAGCTCCAAAACATGTTATAAAAGTTCTAACTCGATCCAAAATACACTTATGAGAGACCCGCTTTAGTTACTCAAGAAATGCGCAAAGGTTCACTTTTTAACAACTAATACGGCCCATTAAGTTTTCCAGCTACGTAAAATCACACTTTGTTTCAGTATGTACGCATTTTTTAAACAATGTTAAAATCCGAGCTAGTCCGATCAGGTCCGATCCGATCAGCAAATTTCAAATCGGGCTTCCGATCCGATCACATTTTTTTCTAGCTCGGGTCCGATCCGATCAGCAAAAATTTTGATGCCCGAAATTTCCGATCCGATCCGATCAGCAGAATCTTCTGGGATGCCCTTCCCTGCTCCCAAGACCGTTTAAAACCAGCAGCCTTTACCCTCTTAAGCGAGTGGGTGACGATATCTGAAAGTTTCCCGAACGACTTTTTGATTGACTAAGAATATTTTCTAAAAAAATATACATGTAGATATAAATATGTCGAAGCCCGAATTTCTGAGAAGTTATTTTACATATTGAGAAATTAAAAAAAATCAAGTTCAAATGAGCATACGAAGACAATTCTAAAATAGAAAGTTGTTCAATTCAAAAGAAAGTGGAGTAATTTTCAATGAGACGCCATAAATAGGTCGAATTTGATTATAGAACTATTTTAAACATATACTAATTAAACTCCACCTACTCAATTGATTTCTAATATATATNTTTAATGTCCTTTAGTTACTTATTTCAAAACTGCTTTTTTACTTCAAAAAATATGAATATTTTATTCTTAATATTTTTACACACAGTTTCGGCTAAGCGTCGAGGCGCTAGGACAAGAACTCCGCGTAAAAGAATAGCGCGAGGATGCCCGAGAGAATTGAAATGCACAGATATCACAGATATGGCGGTTCGTGTTCAATCAGAAATACGAGAAGACTGTTTCAAGCTTGGGATAGACATTTCAAACTCAAAATACAATTTAAATAAGGGGTAGGCACTACTAGGCAGCAGAGATCGGATTTTTCCTGATCAAAATTTGCGACCCGGAACGCAGGTCGGGGCGATCATTTCATAATTATTTTGCAACCATTCCGAAAATTTATAGATATCACAGGGATCCGTGTTCTATGGGTCGAAAATGTTGACCTGGAAACCAGATCGAGTCGGGTCGAAAATCGTCGGCCTAAAAACTAGGTCGAGTCGGGGCGAAAATTTTCGACCTGGAATCGACCTAGGTCAACTAGGGTCCGCGCGACTCGACCCGAAAAAGTACTCAACATAATTTCTAATATTTAACATTTTTTTTTATATCTACTAGTTTTGAATTCACTAATTCATTTTCAAGATTTTTCAGAATAATTAAGTTTTACAAAATAAATTAGACTTCAGATTCTGACAGATTAGACTTCAGAAGTTCTGAAATTGAAACTCTAGAAAAATGCATGTCACTAATAATTAAGTCGGCTAAAAAATTTTTAGGGAGTATAGTCTATACTCCCTAAAAATTTTTCAGCCGACTTAATTATTTGTGACATGCATTTTTCTGGAGTTTCAATTTCTGTAGAGGTTCAATAATGTATAGAGCTGTTTAAGGGCATTATATACTGAGTACTTAAGGGGGTGCCATAAGTCCTGCAGATTGGTACATATTTTCAGAGCGATAAATGAAAAAAAAAATGTGAAAATTTTATTTTTTAATTTCTTTGATGCTCAATAAAAGTGTCGGCAATTCTTTGCAAAACGTTATATTATTTCTTAACAATAACTTAATTATCTGGGAAAATATAAAATAACCACTTGTCAACGGTACATCCATTCCCAACTAAACTCGACTACAGATTTTTTTTAAAGACATATTAAATAAACTAGACATTGTCGGGTGTTAATGCGCTAAAAATCTTGTTTTATGTTGCTATTAAAAATTCCTGATAGTGAAGTTTCCATGAAAATGGTCAAAAATGCAAAAAAGTAAGAAAAACACTTTTTTTGGAAGATAAAATTGACCTTCAATTGCGTTTTGATATTAAAAAAGTTTCTTACTATCTAAAAATGGCGCCTATACACCCACAATTTATTTGAAATTTTTGACCAGCATAAAATTTTTAAAATATTTAGTGCCAAATGGCACTTATCGATGTACATCGAGTGTTAAAAATTTCATCGATAGTTTAGAAATTAAAATCGCGCGACCCAACTCATTAGTGACATAACGAGATATTAATAGATAACCAAAACATTTAATATGTGATTCGGCCTGATTTTTATGGAGAGTCAAAAAAACCCTAATACAAATTTGGACTGATTTGCGGACATTTCATAATTTTTCTAAAAAAGTCGACAAAAAAATGACAATAAACATATTATGATTTTCAAACAGCAGTCAGAAAATATGTAGACATGCATAAAAAAAGTTAAGTGGCTATTTTTAGCTATATTCAAAAATAAAAAAAAACGATCAGGAAAAAATTTGGACAAAAATGCGAATTTTCATAAGGTTTGAATTTTTGAAATTTTAGCGATTTCAAAAATGAAACTCGAACTCAAATATTTTCCTAAAATGATTAAAAAAATTTTTATCAAGCTAAAACATATTTATAATCGGTCAGCTAACATTATAAGCATAAAAAATATACTGACTTATTATTTCGTAAGTATAACGACTCCAGTCTGCAGGGTTTATGGCACCCCTTAATGGGAGGTTAATCATTTTCTGCTTAAACATCATTAAGCATTATTTTTTAGTTACTTTAATGTATCTTTAAATAACTGGAAACGTAATACTAATTACATAAAGATTTTCGACTTAATGAACTTTTTTTCAGCTTAATGGAGAAAAAAACTTTTTTTTCTGAAACTAATCTCCATTAAGTAACTCAAAAAAGTTTTTTCAGTCAAAAATATTTTTTTTTCAGAACTTTATCTCCATTAAGAGAGTAACCCCACGCCATTTGTGATTCAAACGTTTGTTCTGAAGCTGAATAAAAGTTGCTTGAGTTCATGGTTCTAAGAGACCTAGGAGATAATTTGTCTGTAATTTTGAAAAAGTGACAAAAAGTTTTTCTGTAATGATCGTGACCGGTATTTTTACCGGTCCAAAAGTCCATTTCGCCCCTTTTATCTGTTCGATTCATTTAGCGATGTATTAACATAATTTTATGATTTTTTGTGACATACGCTCAATTTGTTAGTTAACAAAAAGTTATGCGCTCAGATATTATTTTTTTTTCCTTTAATTTGCCTCCAAATTACTGATAAAGTCCTCAAATTGGCTGTTTTTTGTACCCTGAGCGCTAGTTCAATTTCTTGGAGCACCAGTTAGCAATTTTTTCGGCGGAAAAAAGCACTTTCTAAAAATTGGGAGTTTCGTGATTTTTATGCTCTCAGTATTTTGCTATTTTTTGTAGTTATGTTTTTAATTGCGCAGTCAAAGTTCTGCTCCTGAAAAATACTAGATGAAAATATTTCTTGAAGATGTATATAATTTTTTTATAGTTTTCAAACAAATTCATATTTTCTACATGAACAGCGCATTAATCTTCACACAGTGATAATGTGATGTATCGGTTCTTCCCTCATAGAAACACGTAATTCCTGGTCGATAAGCTGAAATATTAACGAGTCAATTTAGAGTATATATGAAATTTTTTTAACATCGGGAATTTTATTTTTTAAATTTTGGAGTGAAAACTCGATAACAAAATTGAGAATTGAGATTAAAATTAGCATTCTAGCATTTCTGAGCCGAAATATAAAGGCCCGTCGATTTTATAAATCTAAGAAAATTTCGGAATTTTTTTCGAAATTAAAATTTTTTTTATTTTTTTTAAGATTGAAATCGAAGTGAACTCAGCAAGCAAAAATCAGCGTCCAACCGATTTCACCTGAAAGTTACGGACAATAAAGGAAATTTATACTTTGTTGAAAATAATAGGAAATTTTGGAAATTTTTTTTACATCGAAATTAATAAAAATTTTTTTTTTTTTTTGGCCTTATTTTTTGCTCATTTTTAGCGCCGGATGAATTTTTTTGAGTAAAAACTCAAACTAGGGGCTTGCCTGCCCACGTTCTTTGTGGTCAATAAAACTATAAAAATATTTCTATTCTCAAAATCAGGGAGGAGTAGGCTTTTGAAGTGAAAATAGTGGCCACGTTTTGAAAGGTCGTTCCTGATTGGTCGGCTTATCAATGCCTCGATGTGTTTAGGAAGCAGATTTAATGTCAACGTAAATCCCTAAACTGAAGATCATATGTTCGGCTGTTTTTAAGTATTATTGAGGCGAGCGCTGCAAACCCTGTTTTTTGGCCTTAAATGCGACCAGTATCCCGTTATGACTTTTTCATTTGTCGTGTACTATGATAATTAAATTCCGCCCTCTGGCCATTTGACTGATTTCAAAAATGACGTTATTAATAATTAGTGTGAAACGCGATTGACAACCCCAACAATGTTAAATCTCTCAAAGATCATGTTTAAAATGTCTGGGAAGTAAAAAGGTTTTATATACGACTTTTTATATTTTAACTCCTTAGTGATCAAAACGATTGTTTTCTCAAAATATGACTTGAGTTGAAGTTATACAAATTTATTTTATAAGATAGTCATATAATACATGCTAGTATGATGAAATGTTTTTGAAACGTTTCACGTCTGATAAACATTAAAATTAAAAACTAAAATAACAAAAAACAGAATTTGAATACAAAATTTGAAAAAAATACTCAGAACATTTACAAAATTACTGTCTTGAAAATTGGTATATATTTTTTTTAATTTGGAAAATTTTTATTTTTTTTGGGATGTCTATTTCTAATTAAATATTTTTTCTAAAAAATTTTGTTTTCAATAAAATTTCGAAAAGTTGTAGTTGAAATCTATTGAGTTATTTTCATTCAATTTATAATAATTACTTAAAAATTAAATAACTTAGTATCTCAAATCGGGAAAGACTGAAGTATATGGTTATTCAGGCTTGTATCCTTAATTTCATTTTAATTTTCGATGTACTCTAATTTAAGTTTGTCTATCTCTATACAGCTTTTACTTTGCTTTGAATTTCAAACATAAATTATGGCGATTATTTTGATTCTGACGATAATCTATATTTTGAGTTTTGATAACGGCAATTGGACAAAGTTCTTGAATATGACGAAAAAATCCAATCAAATTGCGTTTTTTAGAAGAACTAACGAAGGTCTCATCAATATATTGTTAGTATTCAAGCCTGGAAGCTACTTTATCTTCACCACATCTTCATCTTTTTGAATTCTCAAGCACCTATTTTCTAGTTGCGACGAAAGACTTAGATTGCTTATCTAATGAACGTTATTTTCACTAATACACAGGGGGGGAATATTGCTGGTGAGTTTCCATGCAAAAAAGATTTAGGTATATCGAGCATTTTCGGCAATCTCTGCCAACACCGATATAAAAAACGTGGAAGGCGTTCAAAATGACATTATTTTTCGACTAGTTTATAAAAATTTTATAAGAAGTTATACAAAAGATTCAAACTTGAGTGAATATCAAAATGCGTAAGAAATAAGTACAAACCACTTAAGCGAGATTCTTACCGAGTTTAAAGAGTAATTTTGGAAAATTCAATCTCAAAACATGACGGCACTCGAAATAAATGCTAATACAAATCTGAAATTTCGAGGGCCGTTCGGTATTGGCAACTTTTCGTTCATATGCGTATTGAAAAACATTTATATAAAAATCATGAAATTACCAGGTTCTTAACGACGATATTGTCAAATTTGGCGATACAGCCCCCTGTATTGTTGTGTTATTTTCTTGACTGTGAGAAACATTCATGTTTCTGTAGAAGGTCTGAAATGATTTTATACAATTTGTCGGTTATATAATTCGTCTGATTTATTTATATTTAGAATTTTCGCGAACACGGGAAAAACAACCACTTGTCTCCGCGTGGGCCTGTCCTTGTAAAGGATTTAATCTGGAGAATGTGTGATCAAACTTTAACTTGACGTTTTGTCGTAATCCGATCGCCAGTAATTTTGGAATTTCGTCAGCACGCGGAAGAGGTCAAGTGAAAGTGTTATAAAAATAAATTCAGCCATTGGTTTTAAAAAAAACCCAATATTTGACAAGTCTGTTATTCCACGAATATATGAAAAAACAGTGGTCTCTAGCTCCTCGTCTGGAAACGAGCCTTGTTAATAAGAATAAAGTTCAAAGTTTTAATCAAACGCAAGTGCAAGATGGCCTAGGGAGCCTTTCTCCATATATAATGTTAATAGTTACATTTTCGCAGTTCATTAAAATCACATTTTTTAGTGAGTTTCTTCCAGTGTGAAGTTAAACATACGAATTTCTTCATTTCTGAATTCGTACAAATTAAATATTCGTCAAGCGCAATTATTCGGGTCAAAATTTTTCTGGTTCTAAAATTCTATTTTTTGGGATAAGACCATCACAAGTACAGCCATTTTGACTTTTTTTTCAAGTTTTTTGAACGCTCTCAAAAAATCAATATTTATTACATTGTTCGTTCATTATTCTGAAAATTTCCGCAACACAAGAACCAAATTCTTTCCAAACGTTCTTCAGAATTCTTTACAGGAGATCAGTCTAGTACGCAATGATGATATTCCTGGTAGTATGTAAGAAGTCAAGCGGAGATGCGTGATTAACGTATTCTTGAAATTATTCCATAGATATGGTTGGACTTATTGCAAACCCAGTGAGTGCATTTGGCCCAAATGATATTTTGGCTGTGTGCAAGCATCCGTTTGTTGATTTTTTCTTTAAAATAAATATTTTTTAAGAGCAACCACCCATAATCATCGACAAAAAACGGGAAAACAATAAACGATATCGAAAACGTTCTTGCATTCAACTTCGACTACAAAAAGTCAATCACACAATTTGGTCAAAAGTGATAAAGGGATACTGGTTGTGTGACACAAACCATATCCCTTTATCACGTTTGTTAGAATGCACTACTTCTTTTTAAAACGTGTGATTTTAACGTGTGCTACGCATCTAAACACCAAAGTGATAAGGGATATAAACCCGTTTTTTGGTGGTTGAAGCTCAAAAAATTAAAAAAATTGTTCCTTTTTATATCACGATTTTTTGAACATCTACTGATTGACACCTATATTTTGAATGAGTTTCCGGGAAGAAAAAGAGGTTTTTATCTTCCTCACAATCTTATACTGAAATGGCTTATACAGAAAATATCGTTACCACTTAACCGGTAGTCCCGAACAGGAAAAAAAGACTGCATTGGAGCTGTTAAAGTTGGCCCGTGAATGCGAAACCCGTTTTCGATATCAGAATTGGTTCTATTAGAAGAAATTTTATGCAAATTCACATGTTTAAAAAATGTTTCCTTCTCACATCAACTCATAAAAAAAAATTCATTTTAATTAAAATTTATTTTTAACAGGACAAGTTAATGAAATGTACTTTGGAATGTGCGAAAAAAAGTTATAAAGTTCTCCTCGTTCGTCTTGTCTGTGGTGAAATTCACTCAATCGATTGACTACGCAAAATGGACCAGTGGAAAAAGTGAAACAAGACGAAAACAACAGACAAAAGAAGGAATTCGAAACATGTTACTCTTGTGCGGCCCATTTCTCGAAACGTTATTTGGGGGATAATAACGGTAAAAAATTCAAATACTAAATAAAATTAATTTGAATTATAGAACAATGAAACAAATTCCGTAAAAATTGTACTGGAAAGATAACATTACTGTTCATATCGCCTTTAACACCTTTTGGATGATTGAAAGATGTAGGTTGGCCAAATCCTCACTACCTGAGAACCCCTTCTAGCCACTCATGGAGGCCGCTTTCCTCTTCTTTTCCGCCTACATTATCAAATCACCCAAAAGGTGTTAAAGGGATATCCAAACTTCAAAATCAGTCCTCAAGGAAAATAAATGTTAAAAATCAGATATTCTTATTATAAAATGTATTAATTTTAATTTTGACTTATATAGACGTTACATAATTATTTTTATACGTTATTATAGTATTGCTAATAGAGAATGCTCAAAATTTTAGCGAGTTCACCGAGTGTAACTACTATCGAACAGTCTCCTGGAAGTACTATAAAAAACTTACGGTAAATGGGGTGTTGGTGTATAGAATGCAAGCATTATAAAAATACAAAGTTTCGAATTCTCAGACTTATGCCTCCGCAAAAGATTAGTATAAAGTGCTAATCAATGGTTGTTTCGAGTGTGGGCTTGAGATTTACACCAGCTGAGAAATTATATCAAATGAAAACTTATTTCTAACTTAGAAAAAGCAAAAAAGATATTTTTCAATTGTTTGAAGCCAGCGATGAGGGAAAAATTCCATATTTGCAAATGTTTTGTTTGATTGATTTTGAAGAAAAATTACTGAGTTGGAGGAATTTTCTCTGACCCTTTCGCCAATGACTTTCACGCGCTAAAGCGAGAGAAACTTTTTTTCGATTGTTGATACCAGCGATTGAGGCAAAAAAACTTTGAATATTGCAAAATAGTTTTGTTTGATTACAATTTAAAGCAATTGGACCGGAGTTGGAGGCAATTTGTGAACACAAGTAATATTTAACCGGTTTATTGCGCGCACCAGTGACTCACGCTTGCCCAGCATTGAGAAATTTTAAAACTTGCAGTTTCAAAAAAGAGTTTTTGAGGTCTCTAGAATCTTTTTTGTTCTCATATAGGTCTTTCTACCCGTTTAGATCCTTTACCAGTCCAGCGAAGAAGTGGGTTAATTTTCCCAAGCAATTCCAACTTTCTAAAACCCACAAGCCCTCTTAAATGTTCTTCGCTACTACAAAACAAGATCATGGTTGTGCGTTGTGGCGCCACTCGATTAGCCCGTTTGATTTTGCCTAGTTGGTACATAGTACCCCGCCCCCTCACAGACTTCAGACTAGCCCAACTCATGCTCGCACTCATGTATAAAAGATTTATCACGTGTTTAAGTTGGCTGATGGACCGCATTAAAATGTGTAAAATAAAACTCGCCTTCCATAAACTTAAGAAATATTGCGTGATTTAGGAATGAGCACTTTTACTCAAACACACAAATAAAATTTCTTGTTTTTTCGTTTGATTTTTGACAACGTACTGAAAAGTGTTTGTAATATTGAACTTATGTTAATCTTTTATAACACTTAATGCCGAACTTTAGTTAAAAATATATCGTTAGGGCTAATTCATGTTCCAATGACTTATGAGCTATAGCTATATCTCGAGAATTTGGTAGCCTCCAAAACGCTATAGCCTATACCGAATGTCAAGGGTTTGGAAATATAAGTCCACCTTGTTAACATTTTTTATTGGCTGTAATCACCTAAATCCACAGTTTTCATTTCGCAAGTAAAAAACACATACGTAATAAAAACGACGATTTAAAACGGCAAAATATTGTTTATTGGTCAGTGGAGCACCGGATAGTCATTGAGCCTTGGCCGAACTTGGCGCGAAAATTGGCTATCTTTTTAGACCAGAGTACTAGCAATTGTTTTGCTATACCCTTAGTACGAAGTTGTTCTTTTTAAAGAATATGTGACGAAGTAGTCTTCTATGAAGCCTAAGAATTATGTTTACAGAATCGCGTTCACGACTCGCCAAAATCAGAGTTCTTTAAGGGGGCTAGCGGTCGCCTACTCTTTAGGATACTTGGTGCAAAAACCTAGCAAGACATTGGCCAGGGAACACTCAGAAAGCATATAACTTCTTAAAAACAACAAAAAAAAAACATTTTGGAAAACATTGAAAACCGCAATTTTCGACCCAAGAAAAACTCAATAATCAAAAATAAGCTGTAAGCGACATTTTTCTGCTCGGCGCATGCACCCAAGATTTAATTTGAATGGTATTTTTGACTAAATTCCGACGACTTTTAATTTTCCCGGAGTTTTCACTTTCGGTTAACTGACAATCACTTTTCTAGAATTCAAAAAACATTGCCAGAGTTCGCTGCATCAAAAATAACAAAAACATATTCTCCATCTTTTCCAAATTTATAGCTGCATTCTTGAAATGTAACTAGGAGAGAGGAGATTTTAAAAATGCGAAACATTTAGAATTGAGGCGAGACTTTCGCAGTTCTAGAAAAATTAGTTGGCAAATTCCAAAATTCCTCATCAATTACAACCATAAGTGTTTTCCGTGGTTCATGCCAAGTTTTGTAAAATCGTATGCAGCTCTAGAGGAGATAGATTTTGAAAATTTTTGATTAAGTGTTTAAGAATTTGCTGCTGGGTATTCATGCAAGCATGGTAGTGTAATTTTTGAAAGATTAAGAAAAGATCACCAAATGGCAAGATTTGGAAAAGTTTCGAAGCAGTTTAGTATGCTAAGTAAACTGAGTACAAAAAGTATCCATTTTGCGAACGCTACCCCTTTAGACTGCGACCGTACCCCTTAAAATCATTAAGTAATACTTATTAAGAAATACTCTCAAGTATTTAAGCCAAACGTTTTTCAGGGGGGGGGCAATATCGCCCATCGCCTTAACGCTAATTTCACGATTTTAGGCTGATAATAGTTGTGCCAATTATCGCGGATGTCCAAATATTGCCGAAGTTTCAATATCCTAATTTTTTTTGATTTACATCTCGAATTATCTTTTGAGCGTCATGAAGTGACGTTCAATTTTCCAAGGGATTGACTCCCTCAATCTAGGCTTTCAATTTTTTTGATTGCCTTGGTGGAGTATTTAATTCTATTGCATTTTGGTGAATTATAAAATCCAAAATGTTTGATATATCCTTTGGACAATATGGCGCGTTTTCTTCTAACGCCTACGCGTTTTCATTTTTAACAAAAAATATTTTTATATTCCCGTCCTTGCCGAATGTAGCCAATTTCGCCGAACTTGCAATATCCGCGATTTCTCAATATCGTCGGAACTTTTTTGGCAAAAACACTTTCGTCGATATTCCCTCTCCTGTACAGGAGTCAATAATTAAGTCTCGAATAACTGCATGTTAAATTTCGAAAATAAATCGAATTTTCGGTTTATAATATTTCCGAATTACGAGGGTAACGTCACTTTCTGCAGTTATTATGTCAAAAAAATTGCCAAATCACTTGTTATGTTTTGAACGCATAAAACCAACCCAAAATGACAAAAAAAAATTTTCAAAAAGTTTTTGCGTTTTTTTCGTTTTTTTCTTAGTATTTTTCTCAAAAATCTGTTGCAAGAAATACAGCGTGTGTCAATTTAACCCTAAAACTTCAAACATATTTGGGTTGACAATAAAGCCAACTTCTCTTCAATGTTTCCCAAGCTTTCCTTTTGATAGTCCTACTTCGCAAAAATCGAGCACATTTTTTTTGTGAATTTTTTCAGCAGTGAACCCTTGAAAAATTCATATTTTAAGTTTTGGGTCAAATTTAAAAAAAGGCTATCGCCTTGAGTTTATTTTGTTTGAGCTACATTAGCGAAAATTTGAGTAAATTTTGAAATTTAAACCTAGGGGAGATTTGATTTCCGAGTGAACATAGTCCAAAAATAACGGTGGTTTTCGCATATTCTAAAGAAACTAAGCCTTATTCGACATACGGGCTTCCTTGGAGTTAAGACCTACTTATCTACAGGTTATGTAAATTAAGGTTTACAGTCCATCACCTCTAACTGGAAACACTACCCGACCTAAAATAAGCGTCCAGTTAGAGGAAGTGTTCAATTATGATGAACCGCTATAAACCTCGCCTAGAAAGGTCATGCATATTAAAATTGCTTTATTCGTTGTATGAAGAATTTGTGTATAACATAATTTATAATAATTACACAAGTGAATACAGCAGGCATTTTGTCTCATTTAAAAAAAAAACTTGTTTAAGAAGTTTGCTTTTGTTTTTTTCTTGTTAACGCAATTTCATAAACCGCTAAAACCACTGTTTAATTGCGTCAAAATTCTGAAATTTTCTTCTAAACAAATACCTTCCTCGGAATTTGTATTTATCGTCGCCATGAGCTGTACTTAGAAATCTGTGGATTCTTCACTGTCTGTAATCTGTTCAGATAGCAATTAGATACGAACATATTGTTTTCAAGTATTTGTGAGTTCGAACATTGAATTTCGAAGTACCGGACAGCAATTTCCAGTAGCATATTACCAAGTTTATGTCAATTTTGTAAGAATATCTTAAAATTTGATCAACACATTTGCAATACGTAGGTGATTCGGAAATTGTTCACAGGTGTATGCAATTCGCCAGACCAATTTGTTTTTTTGAAATTTTTCTCCAAAACCTTCTGGCAAATTCGGAAGGAGGTTTCGGATTTTTTTTCCATGAACTGGTTTTATTTTTGTTCTCGTAAAGTAAGCAAGAATATTTGGCAGTTTTTTTCACTCATATATACTTAATGACTTATTAATGGTATTATTAAGTCATTGAGGCTTTTCAAATATAATCTAGTGCCATGATGTAGAATTCAAGAAAATGTAATATATGTAAAACGCTAAGTCCTTAATAGTAGGGGGTAGGTGTCGGTTTTTTTAGCCCTTATAGAATAATTTTATGATAAAGTTAAATCGGTTATGAGTCATAACTTATGAACTTAAGTTGACTCCCAGGAAATCTCAATGGTGGATAATTTCTTCAAAACGATCTAGAAACAGAAATCAGAATTTTCAAAATTCGAATATTTTTTTAGCTTGTAACCCCAACTAAAACGGTATGCTACCATGATATGAAACATTTTTTTATTGGTGAATATGAGAAAGGATAAACCAATCAAATGCTCAGATTTCGCAATGTTTTCACATATTTGTTGTAGTCTGCACGTCCGGTAATATGACATCGATAAGACGTCCAAAGCCCTTGACGTCAAAGTTCTAAAAAATTTTAGAGAAATATAAGTTCCTTTATATCTGATATTATACGGTTTGAAAAACCACGATATTTTAATATTATTTAGAAACTTGAACCAAAAATTTTATACTTACCGTCCTTGAAATTAATTATTAAATTGTCAGCATCTTTCACCAGTCGAATGGCTTGCAAGAATGAGCTCGAATCAACTTTGGATGAAGCAATTCCCGGCATAAAGAGAAATTTAAATTAATTAATTTTGGCATAAAGTTCAACCAACAGTGTTAAATAAATCCTTTTAAAATTAAACAACGTAGGAACTTTCATACTTTCCATCACAATCTTTAACGTTTTGTGTTCAATATAACCAAATGGCAGATCCCAGTGTTCAAAAAGTAGAAAATTTTTCTCCAACACACAGTAGTAATTTAAAATTGTATTAACATGTCGACTTGGAGCGGCGTTCGTTTTTTCCTATATAAAATGTTTAGAAAAATCATTCTCATATACATAAATCATATTTGAAAATAGATTTTATTATTTAAATATCGATGTTCCCCTACATTTGGCATCAAATTATTCGGTTAATAAATAGGTTTAATTGTTGATATGATCATCAACAATTGCTCTTATTAAAATAGCAAAAGCGTTCAGTGATTCAGAAACAATTGCACCAGTTTGTCACACTTAATTATTTAGCCCTTGCAATATATTCACCTTTTTGGGAAAGCGTGTGTTGGACTTCCATTTGTTAGCAATCCAATCGGCTCTGGCTTTGGGAATCCAAGTTTGTACAGTGGCATGACGAACGGCGGAATCCAAGACCAATATTATGCTTTAAAAAATAGTTAGTAACCTGCATGACACTGTTGTGTCAAGAACTCCAACAATTTTTCTGTGAAAGATCCGCGCGCGACATTCTTGGCGTCGCGTTCCTCCATATTGAAAAAATTACCCCAATCCAAATTCTTCTCAACGATATCGCCCATTTAATTTCGAAAGAGCGTAGCTGAAATTCCGTCAAATTGTTCTGCGTACATTTTTTTATTAAGGTACGGAAACACGGGCGTGCTTAGCGTACGCATTGATCTAATGAAAATATGTATGTGAAAAACCAACGTCATGGTTATGCGTCACTAGATGGTTAAGGA
>SCLH01000084.1:163580-178213 GCA_004367855.1 Oikopleura vanhoeffeni | reverse complement strand
CTCAATAGTTGGCCATGAATTTTCGACAATTTAACATAATTATACTTTTATGTGCGCTTGTAATCATATTTATACACAGTGTTTTTAGACCGCCCTACCCACCTCACCTTTAACCTGCCTGTACTCATAATTTCAAAATAACCTTGTTCTTAATCGGCATCCAAATAATTTTTTTAAGTTCTAATTCAATTCCTTCACATTGTCACGTTTATTTAAATCATATTTATCAAATATTATTAATTGTACACAATTGATGTGATGCCGTTTTTTGCGAAAATATGTTTTGATTGGATCATCAAATACTTTCATGGACTTTCAGAAGAGAAACTAAAATCATACTTTATACTGAAAAAAGTTTTAAAATGTCGAAAAAAAAATTTCGAAGTTCAAAAAATCATTTTAACTAAAACTCTTGTTATATTAGTTAGGGTAACTTTCAAGTAAAAATCAACATCATTATTATAGAAATTTACATGTCCCAACGAGGGGCCAAATTTGAATTTTGGCTTTCGTGGTTTGGTGGTTAATCGTATATATATTGACATATACCCATGATTCGATAACTTCATTCGATTATTTAACTCAGCATACGGTGATGAATTTGACGCTAGAAGTACTCATATTCCTTTTTCCAAACGAACTCCATCTCAAAAACGGCTTAGTATCATCTATAGCGCGTGTTTCGAATCACCTGATTATGTCTAAGTGATTGTTTTAGTGTTCTTGCGTGATTACACCACCGAAATTGAGGCTATTCCATTATCAAACCCTGCCTCATAATATATATTCAAGATATCACTAAGACAACATTGAGTGAGGATTCGAACAGCGTTATAGATATATTAACGCGTTTTTATGGATGGCAGTCCCGTTGAGATAAGGATATGTCAAAAATTGAATGCCATACATCTAATTTTTCGCTAAAGCTGGTACCCGTTCCCCAAGTTTATAGAAAAATTTTATGAGATATGAACCTGGAACCATTGATTTTGTCATTAACCCGTAAATTACCCGGTCACCAGGACTCACCAACCAAATCTGATCATTTTAAAATAAATAAGATTTACGACGTCTTAATATTGCTTTTTTAGCCTGCTTACAAAATGCTGCTTGTCTGTTTACCGTGAAATTTGCTGAGATCTAACACTTCGATTTTCGGCGATCTTATTTAAAAATTACCGTAGAACAATTCATTCTTTGGTACAAATTATTAGGAAATTGTGAACAACTTGAGCATTTTACTGTTATAAGAATTGCTGTTTAGATCACGCTAAGAACAGGACAGGTTACATTACTTACAATCGCAACAGTTGAGTACACGGGTTAAAAAATAGAAATTGTTGTTATAAAATTTCTGAACTTGCACCACAATGATAAACTAATTTATTTATTCTAATTTTTTCATCTTTTTGGAAAGAGTTATTAAAGAGTATTCAATCTCTATTCGGTTTGCCTGAGCGTATAGCCAACAGCGCGGCATTTTGCACGAGGTAAAGATAGTTCATGTAAATCGAAACTTTCCGCCAAAAAACAATGGTTTTAAGAAACAGGGTTGTAAAAAGCTTAAATAATGTTTCTCGAGCAGTATGTATGACGGATTATTATGTAAGTTATATGGTGGATTTATTTGATGGCGTCCGCAGTTTGAAGCGTAAGCGATGATACTTTGATACAAGCAGTATTTATAGCGCATACCCTGCCAATGATTATGCACTTTGCGGGAGGCACTTTTTTCCTTCGTCAGCATATTTTATTACTATTTTTGTTTCTCTCCGAATTTGAAATCTGAACTCAAAATTGCTAGTAAGAGCTACAATTATTATAAATTCAAAAATTACAAATATGTTCAACTCCCTCACACCCAAACGCCATTCGGGGACGCGAGAATTTTTTAAATCCTCCAAAACAGGATAGAAAATAATTATCCACAGATTTTTCGTGAAAATGTTCATAGGGTGCGCAGCGTAACCACACAGAAAAACTACGATAGTTTGAGTAAAGTTCATTGACATCAGGGGGTTGTTGACCAGAAAAAACGATTTCGGGGAGAAAAAAATTAGGCCATATATGTGTCAGAAAATGAGTTTTGAAAACGCTCATTCAGGCACCACTGTGGTTTTTAGTATATAAAACTCACTTAAATCTGATAGTTAAGAATAGGCGCTCATAGTCACAAAAAAATTGCTAGATTTGAAAAAATTTTTGAAAAAAAAAAATTTTTTGAAATTTTTGAAAAAATTTTTTTTGTCATTCGAAGGAAATTTTTTTTATTCGATTTTTATTTTATCTAAAAACGCTGCAAAAATTTTTTGAAAATTTTTTTTCTACAAAAATCAAACAAATACTCAGAAAATTTTTAGAAAATTTTTTGTAAATTAAATTCGATTTTTAATTTGGTCTAAAAAGTCATCACAAATTGATTTGAATTACATTATTTTTGCTGATATTGATCAAAAGGATTCTCAAAGAAATAAGTGCGCGCGAAATATTGATATTAATCGAAATATGACTCCACGAGCAAGTTAAAAAACCTGCAAGAAACCTTGCGACCTGGAATAATCTTACATAAAAATTAAATCTTTCGAAAAATTTATATTCGGGCGGATCTTTTGAAGAAAGAGCATGCATCCATTCGGAAAATTTATTTGCTTTAGCCTTAGCAGCCGCTTTCCCAATTGTTAAATTGGGACATTTCCTATTTTTTAGGATATTTTAAATAAGTTTTTGCGGGTTTTAAACTAAAACTTACTTAGGACATTTGACCAAATAAAAACCATTTTTCAAAAAAAAAAAATTTTTGGAAGTTTTTAGAGCATTTAAAAAAATAAAAAAAAATTTTTCAAAAATATTTCAAAAAATTTTCTGAGTGAGTATTTGAAAAAATTTTGTTGGAAAAATTTTCAAAAAAAATTTTTTGTGGAGTTTTTAGAGCAGTTAAAAAATGAAAAAAATTGGTCAATTTCAAAAAAATTAATTTCAGCCTTCAATGCGTATGGCGGAAACACTTTAATAGCTGAAATATTTGGCCAATACCTTTGATACTTTTTTTATTTTTTCATCTTAGTTCGATTCACAAAAGCTTTCAGATGCGCATGTGCGAACCATGCGAAGACGCGGAAAATAGGGCAAATGCGATTATAATTATTTTTAACCGTGATTTTTCCCTGGCAAATGCCGAAAAATTCAAAAAAAAAAATATTTCCATTTATTTCTCGTAGTTTTTTTGTCAGCATATTTTTTTCCGTTTTGGTTTCTCATTATTTTAATTTAAAATTAGAATTTGACCGCTTGCGCTCCCTATGACATAGAGTTTGCAATTTCTTTCTTAATAATGGTTTTAAACGATTTGTACGACTAGCAGGTTCATAAAATATGTCTTCCATTTTTTTATTATTTCGCCCAATTTGGGTCGTAAAAATCATAGGCGTTATACGACACATAAAATTGTGTTTTTTTCTCTGGTCTTTTATTGGAGTTTTATTTTTTCTCAAGATGATTTCTCAAACAACTCGAAAAAAATAAAAAACTCTAGTTTTCGCCAAATTATATATTTGAAGAAATTAGTTATGATTGTTTAGTAGAATTGATACGAGTGACAAAAATCGCACAATTTTTTAAATAAAGACCGCGTTTTTTGAAAACCTTAAAGTGAACTCAAAGTCTGTGTCTTATTATCTGAGTAGTAACAAAATCATTCAGATCTTTGTTCAGTAAATAATAAGGCAATTTAAAATTTATTATTTAATGTTTTTTAATTATGATTTCACGTCGTATGGAATAATAGAATTTATAAAATTGTATGTTACGCCATCTTAGAAAGAAAATACCGACAATCGAAGGTCTTGTCAGCTGCTGCAGAAGTCTAGCTGAAGCTTGATGAGCTTCATAGTCACGCTGAGTAATTCCAAGGCCTACAGCAGCCGAACAAACTGAGTTGTCTTCTTTTAGTGTGTTGACATCTTGGATCGAATAGATGTATTATGTAACCTCAAATACACTTTTATTTTTATCCTCCGAAAATACTTTTTTACTATATTTCGAAATGTACTTTTCGGTCAGACAATAGGAATTATCATGTTTGTATGCTACCTCTTTCCAATTTCCAAATTCAGCGTAATAAGCCTTGCAGAGTTCGAGTCGAAAACTATTTTCATAACCTTTTTTTTCTGATTTTGTGCGTGCAATTTTGCGCGCTAAGGGATACGAAAACTTTTTTTCAGACGATTGAGAATAGCTTTTTTAAAATCTGAGAGACTATATTTTGAGTAGCTAGTGTTCCTATTTAATCTTTTTGTTTCAATAGTGATTTTTGAAAATGTAGGGTTTTCCGATAAGGTAACCTGAAACTAACCCTTCTTTTGCTCTTGCATTTACGACACACAAATTAAATAACAAAAAATTATAGCTCCAATTAAGGGGGGGCAATCATCCCGGAAGATTAGGACATTTTTTCGAGCGATATATGAAAGAAAGAAATGGTGAATTTTTTTTTTAATTTGTTATCTTAATAAAATGTTCATTCTTTGCGAACGTTTTATTTTTTATTTCTTAACATAACTTATTATCTGGAAATATAAAAACCACTTTCCCGTATACCATCTTCCAACTAAACTCGATACTACAGATTTTTTTAAGAGACATATTAATAAACTTAGACATTGTCGGGTGTAATGCGCTAAAAAGTCTTGTTTCTATGTTGCGTATTAAAAAATTTCCCTGATATGAAAATTTTTTTCCATGAAAAATGGTCAAAAATAGCAAAAAGTAGAGAAAAACAACTTTTTTTGTGATAAAAATTGACCTTCAATTGCGTTTTGATATTTCAAAATGTTCTGACTATCTAAATAAATGGCGCCTATAACACCCACAATTTTATTTGGAATTTTTGACCAGCATAAAATTTTTAAAAAAGAGAGAGTGCCCCCAAGAAATTAAAAAAAAAATCAAAAAATTTAAAATGATCATCAGGCTGTCCTATGCTTCCTCATAGAGCTAAAATTCAAAATTGAAAGAAAATTTAAACAGATAAACCAAAATTTAAACATAACACAAAATTAACTCACAAACTGCGGTATTTAAGGGTATCCCTGCTCTATTTTGGCATATTCTCGATTAAATATTAGCCAACTACGGGCCTCGAGGGTATAATCAGATTAGCCGTTTGTAAAAACCTTAGCCCTTCACTTGCTTTTCAGAAATGTGTTCAAAACTTTTTTATATGCTTACACTCCCAGACACATAAGGCGAGACAGGGACACCGAAAGGCCCAAAACGGAAAATCTATCTCCTCTCAGGTTTTATTTTGAAATAAACCTAAATTTCAAGATAAACCTGTAGAATTACTATTCAAGATACTTTACAGGCGGCGTTTTGTCGATAAGTGCTTATATTTTTACTAGAAGCATGCAAAAAATACGGTTTTAGACTAACTCCTCGAACCAATTTTTCTCTCCCTGGTTTAAAATTGCAAATTACAGCTCAAAATAAGCTCAATAATCCAAAAGGGCCAAAACCTTCGAAAAAAATTTTTTTGGTTGGTCATTTTGATTATTTTTGCCGTTCAAGACATAAATAATTGATTTTTGGTGTCATTTTTTTATGACTTAACAACTGCAGAAAATGTAATAATTGGGATTTCATCGTTGAAAAATAAGCCCCAAATTTTTAGGGGCGATTATTATATTGTTATTTAAATTTTGTGAAAAAGATAGGCCCGAAAATCGGCCGAAGGCGATAAAAAGGGGATATTATGTTTTTTTATTTAATTTTGTTGACAATGAGCCCCAAATCGGCCTAAGGCCGATAAAGGTGTTATAATTTTCCATTTAATTTCGTTAAAAAAAATGAGACCACGAAATCGGCCAAAGGCCGATTAAAGGGGATATTATAATTTCCATTTAATTTTTGTTAAAAATGAGCCCCAAATTGGCCGAAGCGATAAAGAGGGATATTAAATTTTTATTTTATTTCATTGAAAAGTGAGCCCCAAAATCGGCCGAGCGGCCGAATAAAAGGGATATTATATTTATTATTTAATTTTTGGTTGAAAAGATGAGGCCCAAATCGGCCGAAGGCCGATAAAGGGGGATATTATATTCTTAATTTTTATTGGTTGAAAAATGAGCCCCAAATCGGCCGAAGGCCCGATAAAGAGGGATATTATTATTGTGTTTTACTTTCATTGGAAAATGAAGCCCTTAATCGGCCGAAGGCCGATAAGAGGGATATCATATTTTTATTTATTATGTATTCTGTTTGAAAAGTGAACCCCAAATCGACCGAAGGGTAGAATATGCCTTACACTCAAGTGAGTAAAAAAATGCCTCAACAAAAGGCGTGAATATGTCTTCAAAAAAACTCAAATAACAAATAACGATTAATGCGTAGGCGGGACATCAGCGAAATGGCCTTACTAGTGTAATGCCCTTAATTGGTATATAATGCCTAAAATGTGAAGGGAATTGTTTTTAATATAAAATTATGATTTTTTTTTTAAGAATTCTAGTTTTACAAAGAAAACACTTTCTTACCAGTTTTTCAACTTTTTTTATAATTTATTTTCACATGGAATCGAAAAATGTATTTCTTGGCGATTCCCGTTTAAGAGGTTACTGGTCGCCTGAAATTGACTTTTTGAAATTAGAATCAGCCTAAACAGAGAAACTATGGACAATTAAGGTAGCCATGTTGTAGATCCCACCCTTAACTTGTCCAGACTTTTTGTTCCCGATACACTCTGAGATACGTTACCAAACAAGGTGTCCCTTGAGCAATTAAAAAATCTATGTTCTCCTAAGGGTTTTATTTAGAAAAAAGGCCTTAGGGAATTTCCAATGCTCCAAAAATGAACCCGGAAATTGATAATAAAGTTAACTACCGATACAATCATCGAAAAATTTTAGATTTGTTTCTTCAAAGATAAAGGATGTTCTACAAGATAGCTCATCTGACTTTTATCATCAGAGTCGCTGTATGGCTATTTTTTTCTGGAGATAATTTGATTTCAGCGACCAGCCCCTCCTAAGGGTGTGGGTGTCGCTGATTTTGACACTTTAGACAGCTATTTTTTGAATAAAACTGCAGAGCCTGATATCCCAAAACGTTTGAATCTTGAAGAACACTCTTCGCGGGATTGTGATTTAACAGTATCACTGCCTACAATCCCAAACCTCCGCCGCACACCTACGCTTTTAAGAAGCTCCTAAAAATTGCTCCAATACGCAGCATTTTCTGCGTCAATTTCACTATTTTTCCATTATTTTTTTGTGTTCTGCTTCAAAAAGAAGCCTAACAGATACTGCCATATTTGTTCCTTACTCGGAGAGACTTAAGAATAATGCAAAAGCGCTTTTTGTTTTAACATTTTGCTTCAGGCGGAACAAAAACGCAAACAAACAAATTTTTTGAAAATGGTCAGTTTTGGAGGCTCAGGCAAAAGCTATCTTCTCACCAGTTTAAGAGAAACAGTTTCGACTCATACTGCATCTGAAGCACAAGACTTGTTGACAATGAACTAGAGAGTTTTTTTGAAATTTTGACCATTGTCAACTTTTCAATTTTTGAGCCTAACTTTTTGACAAAATTAGAACTAGAAAAAATGCTCAAAATATTTTTTTTCGCGTTAATACAAACACTTTCAAGGATTTTTGGTGCAATTTTTAAAGTCGCTAGCGTGAAAAGAAAACAAATTAGCGACTTTCAATTTAAAATCAATAAATAAATCAATAATTTTTTGGTTTTCGTTTTTTTTTTGCCGCCGAAAGCTAAATTTTAAAAACAAAAAGGCATTTTTGCATTATTGTTAGGGCTTCTCCGGAGCCTCACACAAAAAACATAATAAAAAATGATGAAAATTGAAGAGTAGTACGAACTGCCGTGTCTTTTAAAAGAAGCGTAGGGTTCGGCGTAGGTGGATTGTATCAGATTAACTGTTGAATTCGAAAATTACCGCGAAGGTTGGTTCTGTTTAGTTACAAATGTTTTTCTGGAATATAACACCTATGCTAGTTTGAGCGGGTAATGACCTTGGAAAGGCTCAAATCAAGCGACACCCACTACCCTTAACGGGAGTGGGCGTCGCTGAATTTGCCCTTTTTGAAGTTTTTAGATGCCGATTTTGCAAACTAGCAAAGGTGGAAAATTTCTAAAACTGTTTACCACCCCTAGACTCATAGAGCCATAAAGTGGCTTTCATTTTTTGAAAGGCCACCGGAAACGACAAAATAATCGAAATTTGAAGTTTCAAGGTCATTTTCGGAATATAAAAGCCCATGGGTGGTGAACAATCGGAATCAGGAAGTTCCTTTTTTTTGAAAATTTCGGCTGATTGGCTGTAAATCGACAAAAAAGTGCGCGAAATCGACAATTTTAACATAATAAGTGAAAATAGAAAATCTTAAATGCCCACAAAAGATCCTTGTATACGATTTTCTTGAAACGATATTAATAACTATAGTCCTCCGTTTTCAACGCAGAATCAGTGCTCGAGAGCAAAAATAAATATTTATAGAAGAACACAATTTTTTTTTTCTGGAATCCGCTGTGTTGAAATGACGACCAATAGTTGTTAATATCTTTTTCCAGCAACAATCGTTCACTAAGGGAATTTTTTGGTGGTACTATAAGATTTTTCTAAAATTCTTCTGTTATGTTCAAATTTCGTTTCGCGCACTTTTTGTCGATTACAGCTAATCAGGCCGAACATTCAAAAAGACTCCCTACTTCGTTGTTCACCAACCGTGGGCTTGTTATTTTCCGAAAATGACGTTCCTGCCATAAGTTTTTTTAAAAAAATGATTTTTAACTTTCATTCATAGGGGCGCGATATGTCAAAAATGTTGGAAATTAGCGACAAGGGTTGGATTTTGGTTGTTTAGAAGTAAATAAGTTTCAAGTTTTTGTCAAATTATTTTGAGTCGTTTTACCTTGCTTTTTTTGGGATCCCCTAGAAGAAGTTATGTTTGAAATACATATACATTAATATGGGCCCTAAATTGGCCGGAGGCCGATTGAAGGGATTTATATTTTTATCCATTTTTTTCAAACTAAACTCTAATGTTTAATTTCAAATTTTGAAAAGTTTCCTTTAAATTTGGAACTCAATTTTTCAACAAATTGAGGGCCGATTGAGCCTTTTTTTTTCACAAAAAATGAAATAAAAAATAGAAAATCCTTTTTTATCAAGCCTTCGGCCCGATTTGCGAGGCTCATTTCTCATTCAAAATTAAATAAAAAAACAAAAACCCTCTTTTTATCGGCACTTTCGACCGATTTTGGGCTCATTTTTGAAGAATAAAAATCAAAAACAGAAAATTCTCTCCTATCAAGCTTTTTGTCCCGATGAGGGCTCATTTTCAAGATATTAAATTTAACAAACATAAAATCTCTTTCCATCCGTTCCTTCGCCGATTTGCGGCTCCCGTTTCAAAAACTAAAATAAAAATATAATAATCCCGCTTTATTCGGCCTTCTGCTGATTTAGGGGTAATTTTTTAAACAAATAAAATAAAAGCAAAAAAATCCTCCATAATCGGCCTTTGGCCGCTTCGGGGGCCTCAATTTTTAAGTATAATTGAAAATAATAAACATAAAATCCTCTTTAAATCGGCCTTCGGCCGATTTTGGGCCTCATTCTTCAAGCAAAATGAAATTATAAGTATAATATCCACTATTTTTAAACAAACTTAATTATAATAAAATATCCTCTTTATTCGGCCTTCGCGATTTGGGGCTCATTTTCAACATACAATAAAATTAAAAATATAATGTCCCCGTTTATCGGCCTTCGGCAGAATCTGGGCTCATTTTCAACAAAACAAAATTAAAAATCATAATATCCTCGTTTATCGGCTTCGGCTGATTTGGGGCTCATTTTTTCGACATAATTAAATAATTAAGACTGAATCCCCTTTAACCCCACATACTCAGCGCTGGCCATATCTGCCATTGTGACTTGCGAGCCCTCTGTTTAATAAGTTAACTTTTTCTGAATCACATTTTTATGCAAAATTAATCGGCATTTTTTGCAAATTCTCTGATCTTTTTGGCTAATATTATTTTTCTCTAATCTTTTTGGTAGTTCTTTGAGATAAGCAATGTTGTGGAACCCTAATCGGGGACTGAAAAAATTCAAATGAGATTTGGAACTTGAAAAAATAAAAAATAAATGATTTTAAGGATTTTGCCAACCATGATTTTTAAGATTTATTTTATGTTCGAAAATGAAAGAAAAAATATTCAAAAATCTGAAATTTTTTTCTTTTTTTGATTTTCACACATCAAATTTTTTTCGATTTTCCTCAACAAAAAAAGTAAATTTCTTGTCAAAAATTTGAAAGATTATCATTTATTTTCAGGTGCAAAATAACCCTGAAAGTGTCCGATAACCTAAAATGTTAACTTGATACTATTTACTTTTTGAACACCTGGTAAAAGTTCGGACACAAAACACAAGCGTCGCGAACGTGTCCCTCACTAAATTTCTTTGTTAATTTTTTTCTGTCGCAACAAACCTTGATTAAAGGAACTTTTGCCGTGTTATTAGAAAGCCGAAAAAATATCGCAAAAGGTCTCATAACGGCGGCAAATTATCAGGCGGTATTTTTTATATTTATATGTGAAACTGAATTTCATTACCGTTTTTCTTCAATTTAAGGTTTTAACACAAATCATCATTTTTACGATATTCTATCATAAAACAAATTATCGTAAAACGAAAAAATATATTTTCATTTTTTTTCTATCAAAATAATTGTTGAATGCCTTCGAATTAATAGTTTTGGTATTTTCGCTAAACTGGATACTTGGGATATAATATGATTTTTAAAGTCAGATGGCCAAAATATGGCCACCGCTGAGTACGTCACTGTTTTGAACTTTGAGTATGTGGTTAATGACCTACGCCCGATTGGGGCTCAATTTTCAATTAAAAATTAAATAGAAAATATAATTACCCTTTATCAGCCTTCCGGCAGATTTGGAGCTCATTTTTCAACAAAATATCATTATAAATATAATTCCCCTCATTTTCAAAAACTTAATTATAAATATTAATATCCCTCTTTATCGGCCTTCGGCCGATTGAAGGCTTCATTTTTTAACGAAAATGTTTGAACATAAAATCTCTTTTTATCAACCTTCGGCCGATTTGGGCCTCCATTTTTTCAAACAAAAAAAATTAAAAAAATAATATCTCCGTTTATCCGGCCTTCGCCGATTTTAGGTTCATTTTCCACAAAATAAAATTAAAAATATATTACCTCCCTTTATCCAGCCTTCGGCCGATTTGGGGCTCATTTTTTCAACAAAATAAAATTGAAATATCATTAACCCCCTTTATAGCCTTCGCGATATTGGGGCTCATTTCTCCAACAAAATTAAAATTAAATAATATAACTAAACCTCTTTATCGCCTTCGGCTGATTTCGGGCTCATTTTTTCACATAATTAAATATAAACATAAAATCTTCTTTATGACCTACGGCCGATTTTGGGCTCATTTTTCAAACAAAATTAAATTGAAAATATCATTACCCCCTTTATCAGCTTTCGGCCGATTTGGAGCTCAATTTGTCAACATAATTAAAATAAACATAATCCTCTTTTATCGGCCTACGGTCCCCAAATTTGGGGCTCATTTTTTCAACAAAATTAAATAGAAAATATACAAACCCCTTTATCGGCCTTCGGCCGATATGAGGTTTAATTTTCAACAAAATAAAATTTAAAATATAATTCCCCCTTTATCAGCCTTCGCCGATTTGGGGCTGATTTTTCAAAACATAATTAAAAATAAAACATAAAAATTCATTTTTTATCGGCTACGGCCGATTTGGGGCTCATTTTTCACATAATTAAGATAATAACATAAAATCCTTTTTTATCGAACCTACGGCCGAATTAGGGGCTTCATTTTTCAACAAAAATTAAAATTGAAAATATAACTACCCTTTATCAGCCTTCCGGCGATTTGGAGTGATTTTTCAACATAAATAAATAATAAACATAAAATCCTATTTTATCGGCCTACTAATTGATGCTTTAGGCGCCCACGCAAAATACGGCCCAAATTTCAGCGGCAGGGTACGCAGAATCAGACTTCCATGTAATCCTTGAAATAATTGATATAATGACAATTTTTTAAAAAATAGCAAAAATTTTTTTTGAAATTGAGAGTAGGTTTCTAGAATTATTAAAGCAGCTAATTTTTCGATTGTTTTTCAGACTTAAGAGAAATTGAAAACACGGAGTTAACAAAAAACAAATTATTCAATTTATGGTCATTTTATTATAAACAAAACTCATTATCTTCAAATTTTTAACGGCACAAAACAGGTGATTGACATGTTATTTCTGAATTTATTTTTATCAAAAATTTAGAAAAATTCTGAAAATTTTTCAAAAAAAAATTATTCTCTAGGTCGCTTTTTTTTTAGGTTGCTCCACCTAAGGTTATTCTGTTCTGAGACCGAACTCAGAATAATAGCGACAAACAGTTTTTTGCATCTGAATCTTAACCGAATTGAAAATGCAAGGATTTTTTTCTTTTTTCTCCGATGATTACGGTTTACCGGTAATTCGCAAAAAACGTTTTTTTCGGTCCATTTTGAGCAAGTTTCGATGCCCTGATTTCCGGTCCCGTGGATCAACCAAGGGAAAGCCAAAAAAATTTTCTACCGCATATTTTTTTCCAGGTTTCACGTGCATAAAATATTTGTCGCTATCCTTGTCTAGTTATCCAGTCGAAATCATGGTGGAAGCAAACCGAAAAAAAAGCGACCCTATTAAAATTCAAAGTTTCGAACATTTTGACAATTGATTTAACACCGTAACTATCTCTGTATAATCGCCCGAGAATATTGCAGTTGATAAAGTTTTGCAATTTTATCACTCTCTCCTGCAGGCGAGCTACTGACTTTGATAATTGACATAAAAAAAATTGACAAAAACAATTAGTTTTTTCAAGCTCATAACGCTCAGGCCCCTCCAAGTGTGAAACTAGTCAAGAATCTCTGAAAACCTGCACACAGGTTTAATGATCCTAAGCTATGAATAATCAGTCAAACATTTTTTTCGTTGTCAATTTCGTTTCAGTAATGTAATAGTGACTCCTCATGAAAAAACTCGAGTTTTTGATATTATGTATCACACAAAGGAGTAAATTTTTAAAATATTTATTTTCAGCCAAAGTCTTAAAATGTTGTCAGCTTCCGTCTTGATATTCTTTAAGGTCATTTCGGTCATTGAAATTTTTGGATTTTTTCAAATTTTGAAAAAAAATCTCGAAAATTTTTTTTCAATTCAAAAATATTTTTTCCAAAATTTCTGGAAAAATTAATGATGAATGGCTAACTCGGATTTTCCATAACCTCCTTCTAGTATCTGTTTTTGTAACAACGCGCTCTACTTCCGGAAAAGAGAATTTTGAAGAAATTTTCGAGAACTTCCCAAGCCATCTACCCCTTACATTATCCCAAAAACCTTTTTTTTTTTTTTTTAATTAGGCATTCATTTGTTTAATCACAATTTAAATAATCTCTGAGAATTTTCGACCAATTTTAACTCCGAGGGAGGACAAAGTTAAAAAACTCACTTTTAAAATTTGAGCACCCCAACCCCTAAAAATTATAAATTTTTTTTTTCAAAAAATATTTTTGGCTTATTTGATATAACAAAAGTGCTCAAAAAGGTTTTTTTCTTAAATATTAAGTGGTAAGTGGTTCGAAATCGACGGTGCTGAACGGCTAGTAATAAGCCTTCAGAGTTCGAGTCGAAAACTATTTTCATACTTTTTTTTCTGATTTTTGTGCGTGCATTTTGGCGCTAAGGGATACGAAAACTTTTTTTCAGACGATTGAGAATAGCTTTTTAAAATCAGAGCTATATTTGAGTAGCTAGTGTTCTATTTAATCTTTTTGTTTCATAGTGATTTTTGAAATGTAGGGTTTTCAGATAAGGTACCTGAAACTAATCCTCTATTTGTCTTGCATTTACGAGCACACAAATTAAATTAAAAAAAATTATAAGCCTCCAATTAAGGGGGGGCATCGATCCGGAAGATTAGTACATTTTTCAGAGCGATATATGAAAGAAAAAATGGTGAATTTTTTTTTAATTTGTTATCTTTAATAAAATGTTCATTCTTGCGAAACGTTTATATTTTTTAATTTCTTAACATAACTTAATTATCTGTGAAAATAAACACCACTTTCCACTGTACATCCATTTCCAACTAAACCGACTATAAATTGTTTTTGAAGAGATATTAATAAACTTCAGACATTGTCGGTGTAATGCGCTAAAAGTCTTGTTTTCTATGTTGCGTATTAAAAATTTCCTTGATATGAAAGTTTTTTTTTTTCCATGAAAATGGTCAAAAATGGCAAAAAGTAGAGAAAAACAACTTTTTTGTGATAAAAATTGACCTTCAATTGCGTTTTGATATTTCAAAAATGTTCTTATATCTATAAATAAATGGGGCCTATTACACCCACAATTTTATTTGGAATTTTTGACCAGCATAAATTTTTAAATATTTAGTGCCAATGGCACTTATCGAGTGTACAGCCGAGTGTTAAAAATTTCATCGATAGTTTAAGAATGATAATCGCCGACCAACTATTAGTTGACATACT
>SCLH01000084.1:149212-163559 GCA_004367855.1 Oikopleura vanhoeffeni | reverse complement strand
TGCCAAATGGCACTTATCGATGCTACCATCGAGTGTTAAAAATTTCATCGATAGTTTAAAGAAATATAAATCGCGGACGCCGCGAACTCATTATTTTGACATACGAATATTTAATAGATAACCAAAACATTTAATATGTGATTCGCTGATTTTTATGGAGAGCTCCTCAAAAAACCATAATACATACATTTTGGACTTGATTTTGCGACAAATTTCATAATTTTTTAAAAAAGTCGACAACAAAAATGACAGATTAACATTTATGTTTTTTCAACAGCAGTCCAGAAAATATTAGACATGCCATATAAAAAGTTAAGTGGCATTTTTTTAAAGCTATTTATTATAATTTAAAAAAAAACGATCATGGAAAAATTTGTGTTACAAAAATGCGGAAAATTTTCAATAAGGTTTCGAATTTCTTGCAAATTTTTAAGCGGATTCAAAAAATGAAACGTTCGAGACTCAAATATTTTCCTAAATGAATAAAAAGAATTTTTATCAAGCTAAAACATATTTATATCGGTTACTAACATTATAAGCATAAAAAATAATACTGACTTATTATTGTTCGTAAGTATAACGACTCCAGTCTGCAGGGTTTATGCACCTCCTTAATGGGAGGTTAATCATTTTCTGCTTTAAACATCATTAAGCATTATTTTTTAGTTACTTTAATGTATCTTTAAATAACTGGAAACGTAATACTAATTACATAAAGATTTTCGACTTAATGAACTTTTTTTCAGCTTAATGGAGAAAAAAACTTTTTTTTCTGAAACTAATCTCCATTAAGTAACTCAAAAAAGTTTTTTCAGTCAAAAATATTTTTTTTTCAGAACTTTATCTCCATTAAGAGAGTAACCCCACGCCATTTGTGATTCAAACGTTTGTTCTGAAGCTGAATAAAAGTTGCTTGAGTTCATGGTTCTAAGAGACCTAGGAGATAATTTGTCTGTAATTTTGAAAAAGTGACAAAAAGTTTTTCTGTAATGATCGTGACCGGTATTTTTACCGGTCCAAAAGTCCATTTCGCCCCTTTTATCTGTTCGATTCATTTAGCGATGTATTAACATAATTTTATGATTTTTTGTGACATACGCTCAATTTGTTAGTTAACAAAAAGTTATGCGCTCAGATATTATTTTTTGTTCCTTTAATTTGCCTCCAAGAACTGATAAAGTGCCTCAAATGGCTGTTTTTTGTTACCCTGAGCGCTAGTCAATTTCTGTGGAGCACAGTTAGCAATTTTTCGGCGGAAAAAAGCACGTTTCTAAAAATTGGGAGTTTCGTGATTTTAGTCCTCAGTATTTGCTATCTTTTGTAGTGATGTTTTTAATTCGCAGTCAAAAGTTCTTGCTTCCTGAAAATACAGAATGAAAATATTTCTTGGAAGATGTATAATTTTTTTTATAGTTTTCAACAAATTCATGTGATTTTCTACATGAACAGCGCATGTAATTTCACACAGTGAAATGTATGTATCGTTCT
Organism: Oikopleura vanhoeffeni; assembly: GCA_004367855.1. Classification (NCBI taxonomy): domain Eukaryota; kingdom Metazoa; phylum Chordata; class Appendicularia; order Copelata; family Oikopleuridae; genus Oikopleura; species Oikopleura vanhoeffeni. The sequence continues at coordinate 162,071 of SCLH01000084.1, read as the reverse complement.
TCCTATCATAGAAACAGTAATGTCCGGTCGATAAAGCTGAAAATTAACGAGTCAATTTAGAGTATATATGAAATTTTTTTACATCGAATTTTTATTTTTAAATTTTTTGGAGTGAAAACCGATAACCAAAAATGAGAATGAGATTAAAAAATATAGCAATTCTAAGCATTTCTGAGCCGAAATATAAGGCCCGTCGATTTATAATCTAAGAAATATTTCGGAATGTTTTTTTTCGAAATTAAAATTATGTTTTATGTTTTTTTAGAGTATTGAAATCGAAGTGAAGCTCAGCAAACAAAAATCAGCGTCAACCTGATTTTCACCTTGAAAGTGTACGGACAATAGAAGAAATTTAATACTTTGGAAAAATAGGAATACTTTGGAAATTTTTTTTACATCGAAATATAATAAAAACTTTTTTTTTTTTTTGGCCTTATTTTTGCTCATTTTTAGCGCCGGATGAATTTTTTTGAGTAAAATCAAATAGGGGCTGCCTGCCACGTTCTTTGTGGTCAATAAACTATAAAAATATTTCTATCTCAAAACTCAGGGAGAGTAGGCTTTTGAAGTGAAAATAGTGGCCACGTTTTGAAAGGTCGTTCCTGATTGGTCGGCTTATCAATGCCTCGATGTTGTTTTATGGAAAGCAAGATTAATGTCACTAAATCCCTAAACTGAAGATCCATATGTTCGTGCGTTTTTAAGTATTATTGAGGCGACCTGAGAAACCCTGTTTTTTGGCCTTAAAATGCGACCAAGTATCCCTTTCTTTTCATTTGTGGCGGTATATTAATTAAATTCGCTCTGCATTACGATTTCAAATAATACGTATTAAAATTATTTTTTGAACGCGATTAAGAAGCATACCGTCAATTCAATAATATGAATTATTGAAAATTGTGAAAACATGGGCTTGATGCCAATTAAGCAATTCTACACTTAAATTTGGCCTTTTGATATTAGATAGTTATAATTCTGTGGACGATTGCAACCAAATTAAAACTCAGATCATGTTAATTCCGGAAATTTTATAAGACTTTTTATATTTTAACTCCTTAGGTGATCAAAACGATTGTTTTCTCAAAATATGACTTGAGTTGAATTATAAAATTTATTTTATAAGATAGTCATATAATACATGCTAGTATGATGAAATGTTTTTGAAACGTTTCACGTCTGATAAACATTAAAATTAAAAACTAAAATAACAAAAAACAGAATTTGAATACAAAATTTGAAAAAAATACTCAGAACATTTACAAAATTACTGTCTTGAAAATTGGTATATATTTTTTTTAATTTGGAAAATTTTTATTTTTTTTGGGATGTCTATTTCTAATTAAATATTTTTTCTAAAAAATTTTGTTTTCAATAAAATTTCGAAAAGTTGTAGTTGAAATCTATTGAGTTATTTTCATTCAATTTATAATAATTACTTAAAAATTAAATAACTTAGTATCTCAAATCGGGAAAGACTGAAGTATATGGTTATTCAGGCTTGTATCCTTAATTTCATTTTAATTTTCGATGTACTCTAATTTAAGTTTGTCTATCTCTATACAGCTTTTACTTTGCTTTGAATTTCAAACATAAATTATGGCGATTATTTTGATTCTGACGATAATCTATATTTTGAGTTTTGATAACGGCAATTGGACAAAGTTCTTGAATATGACGAAAAAATCCAATCAAATTGCGTTTTTTAGAAGAACTAACGAAGGTCTCATCAATATATTGTTAGTATTCAAGCCTGGAAGCTACTTTATCTTCACCACATCTTCATCTTTTTGAATTCTCAAGCACCTATTTTCTAGTTGCGACGAAAGACTTAGATTGCTTATCTAATGAACGTTATTTTCACTAATACACAGGGGGGGAATATTGCTGGTGAGTTTCCATGCAAAAAAGATTTAGGTATATCGAGCATTTTCGGCAATCTCTGCCAACACCGATATAAAAAACGTGGAAGGCGTTCAAAATGACATTATTTTTCGACTAGTTTATAAAAATTTTATAAGAAGTTATACAAAAGATTCAAACTTGAGTGAATATCAAAATGCGTAAGAAATAAGTACAAACCACTTAAGCGAGATTCTTACCGAGTTTAAAGAGTAATTTTGGAAAATTCAATCTCAAAACATGACGGCACTCGAAATAAATGCTAATACAAATCTGAAATTTCGAGGGCCGTTCGGTATTGGCAACTTTTCGTTCATATGCGTATTGAAAAACATTTATATAAAAATCATGAAATTACCAGGTTCTTAACGACGATATTGTCAAATTTGGCGATACAGCCCCCTGTATTGTTGTGTTATTTTCTTGACTGTGAGAAACATTCATGTTTCTGTAGAAGGTCTGAAATGATTTTATACAATTTGTCGGTTATATAATTCGTCTGATTTATTTATATTTAGAATTTTCGCGAACACGGGAAAAACAACCACTTGTCTCCGCGTGGGCCTGTCCTTGTAAAGGATTTAATCTGGAGAATGTGTGATCAAACTTTAACTTGACGTTTTGTCGTAATCCGATCGCCAGTAATTTTGGAATTTCGTCAGCACGCGGAAGAGGTCAAGTGAAAGTGTTATAAAAATAAATTCAGCCATTGGTTTTAAAAAAAACCCAATATTTGACAAGTCTGTTATTCCACGAATATATGAAAAAACAGTGGTCTCTAGCTCCTCGTCTGGAAACGAGCCTTGTTAATAAGAATAAAGTTCAAAGTTTTAATCAAACGCAAGTGCAAGATGGCCTAGGGAGCCTTTCTCCATATATAATGTTAATAGTTACATTTTCGCAGTTCATTAAAATCACATTTTTTAGTGAGTTTCTTCCAGTGTGAAGTTAAACATACGAATTTCTTCATTTCTGAATTCGTACAAATTAAATATTCGTCAAGCGCAATTATTCGGGTCAAAATTTTTCTGGTTCTAAAATTCTATTTTTTGGGATAAGACCATCACAAGTACAGCCATTTTGACTTTTTTTTCAAGTTTTTTGAACGCTCTCAAAAAATCAATATTTATTACATTGTTCGTTCATTATTCTGAAAATTTCCGCAACACAAGAACCAAATTCTTTCCAAACGTTCTTCAGAATTCTTTACAGGAGATCAGTCTAGTACGCAATGATGATATTCCTGGTAGTATGTAAGAAGTCAAGCGGAGATGCGTGATTAACGTATTCTTGAAATTATTCCATAGATATGGTTGGACTTATTGCAAACCCAGTGAGTGCATTTGGCCCAAATGATATTTTGGCTGTGTGCAAGCATCCGTTTGTTGATTTTTTCTTTAAAATAAATATTTTTTAAGAGCAACCACCCATAATCATCGACAAAAAACGGGAAAACAATAAACGATATCGAAAACGTTCTTGCATTCAACTTCGACTACAAAAAGTCAATCACACAATTTGGTCAAAAGTGATAAAGGGATACTGGTTGTGTGACACAAACCATATCCCTTTATCACGTTTGTTAGAATGCACTACTTCTTTTTAAAACGTGTGATTTTAACGTGTGCTACGCATCTAAACACCAAAGTGATAAGGGATATAAACCCGTTTTTTGGTGGTTGAAGCTCAAAAAATTAAAAAAATTGTTCCTTTTTATATCACGATTTTTTGAACATCTACTGATTGACACCTATATTTTGAATGAGTTTCCGGGAAGAAAAAGAGGTTTTTATCTTCCTCACAATCTTATACTGAAATGGCTTATACAGAAAATATCGTTACCACTTAACCGGTAGTCCCGAACAGGAAAAAAAGACTGCATTGGAGCTGTTAAAGTTGGCCCGTGAATGCGAAACCCGTTTTCGATATCAGAATTGGTTCTATTAGAAGAAATTTTATGCAAATTCACATGTTTAAAAAATGTTTCCTTCTCACATCAACTCATAAAAAAAAATTCATTTTAATTAAAATTTATTTTTAACAGGACAAGTTAATGAAATGTACTTTGGAATGTGCGAAAAAAAGTTATAAAGTTCTCCTCGTTCGTCTTGTCTGTGGTGAAATTCACTCAATCGATTGACTACGCAAAATGGACCAGTGGAAAAAGTGAAACAAGACGAAAACAACAGACAAAAGAAGGAATTCGAAACATGTTACTCTTGTGCGGCCCATTTCTCGAAACGTTATTTGGGGGATAATAACGGTAAAAAATTCAAATACTAAATAAAATTAATTTGAATTATAGAACAATGAAACAAATTCCGTAAAAATTGTACTGGAAAGATAACATTACTGTTCATATCGCCTTTAACACCTTTTGGGTGATTTGAAAGATGTAGGTTGGGGCCGCAAATCCTGCAACTACCTGAGACACCCCTCTAGCATCATGAGGCCGCTTCCTCTTCTTTTCCGCCATACATCTATCAACATGCACCCAAAAGGTGTTAAAGGGATATCCAAACTTCAAAATCAGTCCTCAAGGAAAATAAATGTTAAAAATCAGATATTCTTATTATAAAATGTATTAATTTTAATTTTGACTTATATAGACGTTACATAATTATTTTTATACGTTATTATAGTATTGCTAATAGAGAATGCTCAAAATTTTAGCGAGTTCACCGAGTGTAACTACTATCGAACAGTCTCCTGGAAGTACTATAAAAAACTTACGGTAAATGGGGTGTTGGTGTATAGAATGCAAGCATTATAAAAATACAAAGTTTCGAATTCTCAGACTTATGCCTCCGCAAAAGATTAGTATAAAGTGCTAATCAATGGTTGTTTCGAGTGTGGGCTTGAGATTTACACCAGCTGAGAAATTATATCAAATGAAAACTTATTTCTAACTTAGAAAAAGCAAAAAAGATATTTTTCAATTGTTTGAAGCCAGCGATGAGGGAAAAATTCCATATTTGCAAATGTTTTGTTTGATTGATTTTGAAGAAAAATTACTGAGTTGGAGGAATTTTCTCTGACCCTTTCGCCAATGACTTTCACGCGCTAAAGCGAGAGAAACTTTTTTTCGATTGTTGATACCAGCGATTGAGGCAAAAAAACTTTGAATATTGCAAAATAGTTTTGTTTGATTACAATTTAAAGCAATTGGACCGGAGTTGGAGGCAATTTGTGAACACAAGTAATATTTAACCGGTTTATTGCGCGCACCAGTGACTCACGCTTGCCCAGCATTGAGAAATTTTAAAACTTGCAGTTTCAAAAAAGAGTTTTTGAGGTCTCTAGAATCTTTTTTGTTCTCATATAGGTCTTTCTACCCGTTTAGATCCTTTACCAGTCCAGCGAAGAAGTGGGTTAATTTTCCCAAGCAATTCCAACTTTCTAAAACCCACAAGCCCTCTTAAATGTTCTTCGCTACTACAAAACAAGATCATGGTTGTGCGTTGTGGCGCCACTCGATTAGCCCGTTTGATTTTGCCTAGTTGGTACATAGTACCCCGCCCCCTCACAGACTTCAGACTAGCCCAACTCATGCTCGCACTCATGTATAAAAGATTTATCACGTGTTTAAGTTGGCTGATGGACCGCATTAAAATGTGTAAAATAAAACTCGCCTTCCATAAACTTAAGAAATATTGCGTGATTTAGGAATGAGCACTTTTACTCAAACACACAAATAAAATTTCTTGTTTTTTCGTTTGATTTTTGACAACGTACTGAAAAGTGTTTGTAATATTGAACTTATGTTAATCTTTTATAACACTTAATGCCGAACTTTAGTTAAAAATATATCGTTAGGGCTAATTCATGTTCCAATGACTTATGAGCTATAGCTATATCTCGAGAATTTGGTAGCCTCCAAAACGCTATAGCCTATACCGAATGTCAAGGGTTTGGAAATATAAGTCCACCTTGTTAACATTTTTTATTGGCTGTAATCACCTAAATCCACAGTTTTCATTTCGCAAGTAAAAAACACATACGTAATAAAAACGACGATTTAAAACGGCAAAATATTGTTTATTGGTCAGTGGAGCACCGGATAGTCATTGAGCCTTGGCCGAACTTGGCGCGAAAATTGGCTATCTTTTTAGACCAGAGTACTAGCAATTGTTTTGCTATACCCTTAGTACGAAGTTGTTCTTTTTAAAGAATATGTGACGAAGTAGTCTTCTATGAAGCCTAAGAATTATGTTTACAGAATCGCGTTCACGACTCGCCAAAATCAGAGTTCTTTAAGGGGGCTAGCGGTCGCCTACTCTTTAGGATACTTGGTGCAAAAACCTAGCAAGACATTGGCCAGGGAACACTCAGAAAGCATATAACTTCTTAAAAACAACAAAAAAAAAACATTTTGGAAAACATTGAAAACCGCAATTTTCGACCCAAGAAAAACTCAATAATCAAAAATAAGCTGTAAGCGACATTTTTCTGCTCGGCGCATGCACCCAAGATTTAATTTGAATGGTATTTTTGACTAAATTCCGACGACTTTTAATTTTCCCGGAGTTTTCACTTTCGGTTAACTGACAATCACTTTTCTAGAATTCAAAAAACATTGCCAGAGTTCGCTGCATCAAAAATAACAAAAACATATTCTCCATCTTTTCCAAATTTATAGCTGCATTCTTGAAATGTAACTAGGAGAGAGGAGATTTTAAAAATGCGAAACATTTAGAATTGAGGCGAGACTTTCGCAGTTCTAGAAAAATTAGTTGGCAAATTCCAAAATTCCTCATCAATTACAACCATAAGTGTTTTCCGTGGTTCATGCCAAGTTTTGTAAAATCGTATGCAGCTCTAGAGGAGATAGATTTTGAAAATTTTTGATTAAGTGTTTAAGAATTTGCTGCTGGGTATTCATGCAAGCATGGTAGTGTAATTTTTGAAAGATTAAGAAAAGATCACCAAATGGCAAGATTTGGAAAAGTTTCGAAGCAGTTTAGTATGCTAAGTAAACTGAGTACAAAAAGTATCCATTTTGCGAACGCTACCCCTTTAGACTGCGACCGTACCCCTTAAAATCATTAAGTAATACTTATTAAGAAATACTCTCAAGTATTTAAGCCAAACGTTTTTCAGGGGGGGGGCAATATCGCCCATCGCCTTAACGCTAATTTCACGATTTTAGGCTGATAATAGTTGTGCCAATTATCGCGGATGTCCAAATATTGCCGAAGTTTCAATATCCTAATTTTTTTTGATTTACATCTCGAATTATCTTTTGAGCGTCATGAAGTGACGTTCAATTTTCCAAGGGATTGACTCCCTCAATCTAGGCTTTCAATTTTTTTGATTGCCTTGGTGGAGTATTTAATTCTATTGCATTTTGGTGAATTATAAAATCCAAAATGTTTGATATATCCTTTGGACAATATGGCGCGTTTTCTTCTAACGCCTACGCGTTTTCATTTTTAACAAAAAATATTTTTATATTCCCGTCCTTGCCGAATGTAGCCAATTTCGCCGAACTTGCAATATCCGCGATTTCTCAATATCGTCGGAACTTTTTTGGCAAAAACACTTTCGTCGATATTCCCTCTCCTGTACAGGAGTCAATAATTAAGTCTCGAATAACTGCATGTTAAATTTCGAAAATAAATCGAATTTTCGGTTTATAATATTTCCGAATTACGAGGGTAACGTCACTTTCTGCAGTTATTATGTCAAAAAAATTGCCAAATCACTTGTTATGTTTTGAACGCATAAAACCAACCCAAAATGACAAAAAAAAATTTTCAAAAAGTTTTTGCGTTTTTTTCGTTTTTTTCTTAGTATTTTTCTCAAAAATCTGTTGCAAGAAATACAGCGTGTGTCAATTTAACCCTAAAACTTCAAACATATTTGGGTTGACAATAAAGCCAACTTCTCTTCAATGTTTCCCAAGCTTTCCTTTTGATAGTCCTACTTCGCAAAAATCGAGCACATTTTTTTTGTGAATTTTTTCAGCAGTGAACCCTTGAAAAATTCATATTTTAAGTTTTGGGTCAAATTTAAAAAAAGGCTATCGCCTTGAGTTTATTTTGTTTGAGCTACATTAGCGAAAATTTGAGTAAATTTTGAAATTTAAACCTAGGGGAGATTTGATTTCCGAGTGAACATAGTCCAAAAATAACGGTGGTTTTCGCATATTCTAAAGAAACTAAGCCTTATTCGACATACGGGCTTCCTTGGAGTTAAGACCTACTTATCTACAGGTTATGTAAATTAAGGTTTACAGTCCATCACCTCTAACTGGAAACACTACCCGACCTAAAATAAGCGTCCAGTTAGAGGAAGTGTTCAATTATGATGAACCGCTATAAACCTCGCCTAGAAAGGTCATGCATATTAAAATTGCTTTATTCGTTGTATGAAGAATTTGTGTATAACATAATTTATAATAATTACACAAGTGAATACAGCAGGCATTTTGTCTCATTTAAAAAAAAAACTTGTTTAAGAAGTTTGCTTTTGTTTTTTTCTTGTTAACGCAATTTCATAAACCGCTAAAACCACTGTTTAATTGCGTCAAAATTCTGAAATTTTCTTCTAAACAAATACCTTCCTCGGAATTTGTATTTATCGTCGCCATGAGCTGTACTTAGAAATCTGTGGATTCTTCACTGTCTGTAATCTGTTCAGATAGCAATTAGATACGAACATATTGTTTTCAAGTATTTGTGAGTTCGAACATTGAATTTCGAAGTACCGGACAGCAATTTCCAGTAGCATATTACCAAGTTTATGTCAATTTTGTAAGAATATCTTAAAATTTGATCAACACATTTGCAATACGTAGGTGATTCGGAAATTGTTCACAGGTGTATGCAATTCGCCAGACCAATTTGTTTTTTTGAAATTTTTCTCCAAAACCTTCTGGCAAATTCGGAAGGAGGTTTCGGATTTTTTTTCCATGAACTGGTTTTATTTTTGTTCTCGTAAAGTAAGCAAGAATATTTGGCAGTTTTTTTCACTCATATATACTTAATGACTTATTAATGGTATTATTAAGTCATTGAGGCTTTTCAAATATAATCTAGTGCCATGATGTAGAATTCAAGAAAATGTAATATATGTAAAACGCTAAGTCCTTAATAGTAGGGGGTAGGTGTCGGTTTTTTTAGCCCTTATAGAATAATTTTATGATAAAGTTAAATCGGTTATGAGTCATAACTTATGAACTTAAGTTGACTCCCAGGAAATCTCAATGGTGGATAATTTCTTCAAAACGATCTAGAAACAGAAATCAGAATTTTCAAAATTCGAATATTTTTTTAGCTTGTAACCCCAACTAAAACGGTATGCTACCATGATATGAAACATTTTTTTATTGGTGAATATGAGAAAGGATAAACCAATCAAATGCTCAGATTTCGCAATGTTTTCACATATTTGTTGTAGTCTGCACGTCCGGTAATATGACATCGATAAGACGTCCAAAGCCCTTGACGTCAAAGTTCTAAAAAATTTTAGAGAAATATAAGTTCCTTTATATCTGATATTATACGGTTTGAAAAACCACGATATTTTAATATTATTTAGAAACTTGAACCAAAAATTTTATACTTACCGTCCTTGAAATTAATTATTAAATTGTCAGCATCTTTCACCAGTCGAATGGCTTGCAAGAATGAGCTCGAATCAACTTTGGATGAAGCAATTCCCGGCATAAAGAGAAATTTAAATTAATTAATTTTGGCATAAAGTTCAACCAACAGTGTTAAATAAATCCTTTTAAAATTAAACAACGTAGGAACTTTCATACTTTCCATCACAATCTTTAACGTTTTGTGTTCAATATAACCAAATGGCAGATCCCAGTGTTCAAAAAGTAGAAAATTTTTCTCCAACACACAGTAGTAATTTAAAATTGTATTAACATGTCGACTTGGAGCGGCGTTCGTTTTTTCCTATATAAAATGTTTAGAAAAATCATTCTCATATACATAAATCATATTTGAAAATAGATTTTATTATTTAAATATCGATGTTCCCCTACATTTGGCATCAAATTATTCGGTTAATAAATAGGTTTAATTGTTGATATGATCATCAACAATTGCTCTTATTAAAATAGCAAAAGCGTTCAGTGATTCAGAAACAATTGCACCAGTTTGTCACACTTAATTATTTAGCCCTTGCAATATATTCACCTTTTTGGGAAAGCGTGTGTTGGACTTCCATTTGTTAGCAATCCAATCGGCTCTGGCTTTGGGAATCCAAGTTTGTACAGTGGCATGACGAACGGCGGAATCCAAGACCAATATTATGCTTTAAAAAATAGTTAGTAACCTGCATGACACTGTTGTGTCAAGAACTCCAACAATTTTTCTGTGAAAGATCCGCGCGCGACATTCTTGGCGTCGCGTTCCTCCATATTGAAAAAATTACCCCAATCCAAATTCTTCTCAACGATATCGCCCATTTAATTTCGAAAGAGCGTAGCTGAAATTCCGTCAAATTGTTCTGCGTACATTTTTTTATTAAGGTACGGAAACACGGGCGTGCTTAGCGTACGCATTGATCTAATGAAAATATGTATGTGAAAAACCAACGTCATGGTTATGCGTCACTAGATGGTTAAGGAATTTAACCGATAGATACCAAAACATTTAATATGTGATTCTGCCTGATTATTTATGGAGAGTTCAAAAAACCACTAATAAAAATTATGGACTTGATTTGCGAAAAATTTTCATAATTTTTTAAAAAAATCGAAAAAAATTGACAAATAAACATTTTATGATTTTTCAAACAGCAGTCAGAAAATATGTAGACATGCATTAAAAAAGTTTAAGTGGCTATTTTTTTTAGCTTTTATTCATTAATTTCAAAAAAACGATCAGAAAAATTTTGGACAAAAATGCGGAAAATTTTCATAATGCTTTGAATTTTCCTCAAAATTTTACGAATTCAAAAAAAAAAGTTCGGACTCAAATCTTCCCTCAAATAGGCAAAATTTATTTTTCTGGTTCAGCTAACGATAATAAGCAGAAAAAAGTAAACCAACTAATAAATTTCGTAAGTTAAATTGACTCCAGTCTTCCGAGTCGATGCCACCCCCTTAATCTTGATCTTGCGTCATTAAAAATAATGAATATTTTATCGCATTTATTAACTCCGCAATAACCGCCTAAAGTGGCGTCCCCGAATGGCGTTTTTGGTGTGAGGGGAATTTCAATGGTTTTGGGTGTGAGGGGGTTAAGTGACAAAATAATTATCCATCAAGGCTATGCACATACAGTTATTAACCACCTAACGATGGTTTAAGTGTAACTTGTGAGTTTGCGGGGTTTTTCAGAGGGGACAGGGCTCAAAGAATTTTTTGTCGAGAAAATTAAGAATTTTATTTTGTCCAGATATAAACCCAAACTATTTTTTTGAAAATTTTAAACAGGAAAAAATTTCACCTCCTATACTGCTCCTGATTTTAGCGTATTCCATAACCGATATGATTCACCGCTCACCCCAAACATAGATGTAGATATAGGTTTATTCGATGAAAATCTTCATGCTGATTGTATGGTAAAATAGGGAAATAAAATGATAAATATACAGCCAGCTAAAGGGTGTTCATCAAGTAAAACCCTATATCTTAAACTGATTGATAATGCGCGTCTAATATATATACTACCAAAATAGTACCAAAATTATAAATTGTGCAAAATTGAAAATCGAATTAATTGGACAATTAACTAATTGATGGGGGCCGTATATTCTATCAGGTAAAATTCAAACTAGCAAAAATTTTTATATCTTAGAATTGGATTTACATCAATAATTATAATACTTTAATAAAGACCCCGATAGATAATATCAATTCGATTTGTACTGATATCAGGCTACAAAATAGAATATTNAGACTCAGGAGATATTTGTCTGAATTTTTCGAAAAAAGTAACAAAAAGATTTTGTATGCTCGTACCGGTATTTTTACCGGTCCAAAAAGTTATTTTTCGACTTTTATCTGTTCAATTTCATTTAGCGATGTATTAACATAATTTTATGATTTTTTGTGAGCATACCTAAATTTGTTAGTTAAAAAAAGTTATGCGCTCTATTATATTTTATTCCTATAATTTGCCTACAATCACTGATAAAGTTCTCAAAATGGCTGTTTTTGGTACCCTGAGCGCTGGTTCAATTTCATTTGGAGCACAGTAAGCTAATTTTTGCGCGGAAAAAAGCACTTTCTTAAAATTGCGAGCTTATGATTTGTATGCGCTCCATATTTCGCTATATTTTATAGTTCTAGTTTTATGCGCAGTCAAAGTTTTGCTTCCTGAAAAATACGCCGATTTTATCAATCTAAGAAAATTTCATTATTTTTTTTTCGAAAATTGAAATTTTTTATTTTTTTTCTTAAGATTGAATTCAAAGTGAACTCATGCAACAAAAATCAGCGTCAACGGATTTCAACTTTGAAAGTTACGGACAATCGAAGGAAATTTATACTTAGAAAAAATAGGAAATTTGGGAATTTTTTACAAATTTTTTACATCGAAAATTTTTTTTTTAATTTTTTTGGATTGAAACCGATAACAAAAATGAGAATAAGATAAAAATTAGCTTTCTACCATGTCTGAGAGCCGAAATATAACTCGCGTGGGGTACTCCCTCGTAAAATTGACGTAATTTGATAATTTAAAGAAAAACGGTGATGATTTTAGTTTTACATATCAATATAAAAAATACCGCCTGGGAATTTTGATTCTGAAAAACTTCATCGCAATACTATCGACTGCTAATTAAGCGGCAAGAGTTCTTTGATTCGTATNAGGGAGGAGTAGTATTTTCCCCGAGGCACTAAAAATAAGGTCAAAAACAGTTTTTTGCTCATTTAAGCGCCGGATGAAATTTTTTTGAGTGAAACTAAACTTGGGGTTCCGCCAACTTTCTCTGTGGTCAATAAAAGCTATAAAAGTATTCTCTATCTTCAAAACTCAGGAGGAGTAGGCTT
>SCLH01000084.1:132773-147339 GCA_004367855.1 Oikopleura vanhoeffeni | reverse complement strand
AAAAAAAAATTAATTCTGAAATCAATTTTCAAGTCCTGGAAATAATTTTTATTTTCAAATTTGAATTAGTAAATTGGAAAATAAATTAAAAAAATTGATGGAATTCAAAACTTTGATTTAACATTCAATCTAAAAGTTCAAACATCAAAAATCGAATAAGAGCGAAATCATATCATCAAAACTAAGATTTTTTTATTATTCTAATAAAAAATTAATTATTTGGAATTTTTTTTGAAAAAATCGAAAATTGTTTTTAAAATTTGAAATCAGATAGAAAATAAAAATTTTTCTCAAGCTCAGTGAACAAAAATCTTAAGTGATTTCGAAACTTGAATAATTTTCTTCTAATTTATTCGCAAAATTAAAATTTATTATTTTGGGAATCTCCGAGAATTTAACAACAATTTATTGAATTTAATTTCAGAAATCAAGATTAATTTCAAAATTTTCCGAAAAAAATCAAAATTAGTAAAAATCTACTAAAATTAAAAACTAAAATAACGAAAAAACAGAATTGAATACAAAATTTGAAAAATATAATCAGAAATTTACAAATTTAACTTTCTTAGAAAATGTTATAATTTTTTTTAATTTGGAAAATTTTTATTTTTTTTGGGATGTCTATTTTCTAATTAAAATATTTTTTCTAAAAATTTTTGTTTTCATAAAATTTCGAAGTTGTCAGTGAAATCTATTGAGTTATTTCATGTCAATTTAAATTAATTACTAACAATTAAATAAATTATATCTCAAATCTGGGAAGACTGAAGTATATTGGTTATTAGTCTTGTATCTTAAATTCATTTTTAATTTTCGATGTATCTAATTAAGTTTGTCTATCTCTATACAAAGCTTTACATTTCTTTGAATCTTCAAACGATAAATTATGGCGAATATTTTGATTCTGACGATAATCTATATTTGAGTTTTGATAACGCAATTGGACAAGTTCTTGAATATGACGAAAAAATCCAATCAATTGCGTTTTTTAGAAGAACTAACGAAGGTCATCATCAATATATTGTTAGATTCAAGCCTGGAGTACTTTATCTTCACCACAATCTTCATCTTGAATTCTCAGCAGGTATTTCTAGTTGGCACGAAAACTTAGATTTGCTTATCTAATGAACGTTATTTTCACTAATACAGGGGGGGAATATTGCTGTGAGTTTCATGCAAAAAAATTTAGGTAATATCGAGCATTTTCGGCAATATCGCCACAATCCGATATAAAAAAACGTGAAGGCGTTCAAAATGACATTATTTTTCGACTAGTTTATAAATTTTATAAGAAGTTATACAAAAGATTCAAATTGAGTGAATTATCAAAATGCGTAGAAATAAGTACACCACTTAACGAAATCTTACCAGTTTAAAGAGTAACATTGGAAAATTCAATCTCAAAAACATGACGCACTCGAAATAAAATGCAATAAAAATCTGAAATTTCGAGGGCGTTTCGGTGATATTGGCACTTTCGTTCATATGCGTATTGAAAACATTTATATAAAAATCATGAAATTACCCAGGTTCTTAACGACGATATTGTCAAATTTGGCGATACAGCCCCCCTGTAATTTGTTGTGTTATTTTCTTGAATTGTGAAGAAAAACATTCATTTTCTGAGAAGGCTCTGAAATGATTTTATAAATTTGTCGTTATAAATTGCTATTTATTTTATATTTAGAATTTCGCGAACACGGAAAAGCAACACTTGTCTCCGCGTGGGCCTGTCCTTGTAAAGGATTTAATCTGGAGATGTGTGATCAAACTTTACTTGACGGTTTTGTCGTATCCGATCGGCCAGTATTTTGGAATTGTCAGCACCGCGGAAGAGGTCAATGAAAGTGTTAAAAATAAAATTTCAGCATTGGTTTTAAAGAAAAACCCAATATTGAAGTTTTATTCCAAGAATATATGAAAAAAGTGGTCTCTAGGTCCTCGTTGACAACGAGCTTGTTATAAATAAAGTTCAAAGTTTTAACTTCAAACGCAAGTGCAAGGATTGGCCTAGGGATCCCTTTCTCACATATATGATGTTAACTAGTACATTTTCCAGTTCATTAAAATCACATTTTTAGTGAGTTTTTCAGTGTGAATTAACACATACGAATTTCTTCATTCTGAATTCGTAAAAATTTAAAATATTCGGTCAAGGCATTATTCGGTCAAAATTTTTCTGGTTCTAAAATTCTTATTTTTGGATAAAACCATCAAGTACAGCCATTTTGACTTTTTTCGAAGTTTTTGAACGCTCTTCAAAAATCATATATTTTTATTATCATTGTTCGTCAAATTATTCTGAAAATTTTCGCAACACAAGAACAAAATTTTCCAAAAGTTGCTTCAGAATTCTTTACAGAAGATCAGTCAGTAACGCAATGATGATTTCCTGGTAGCTATGTCAAGATGTCAAGCGAGTGCGTGATAACTATTTTGAAATTATTCATGAGATATGGTTGACTTGATTGCAAACCCAGTGAGTGCCATTTGGCACAAAATGATATTTTGGCTGTAGTGCAAGCCATCTCGTTTGTTGATTTTTTCTTAAAATAAGTATTTTTCAAAGCAACCACCCATAATCATGACAAAAACGGGAAAACAATAAACGATATCGAAGAACGTTCTTTGCATTCAACTTCGAACTAAAAAAGTCAATCACACAATTTTGGTCCAAAAAGTGATAAAGGGATATGGTTTGTGTGACACAAACCATATCCCTTTATCACTTTTTGGTTAGAATGCCACTACTCTTTTTAACGTGTGATTTTAACGTTGCGGCTACGCATTCTAACCAAAAAGTGATAGAGGGATATAAACCGTTTTTTGGTGGGTTCGAAGCTCAAAAAATTTAAAAAAATTTGTTCATTTTTATATCACGATTTTTTGAACATCTACTGATTGAACTATATTTTTGATGAGTTTCCGGAAGAAAAAGAGAGTTTTTATTATTTCCTCACATTTTATACTGAAAATGGCTATACAAAGATATCCGTTTACCACTTAACCGGTAGTCCGAAAAGGAAAAAAACTGCATTGAGCTTTTAAAGTTGGCCGTTGAATGCGAAAACCCGTTTTTCGATATCGATTTGTTCCTATTAGAGAAATTTTATGAAAAATTCACATGTTAAAAATGTTTTCTCACATCAACCATAAAAAAAAATTCATTAAATTAAAATTTATTTTTAACAGGACAAGTTATGAAATGTACTTTGGAATGTGCTGAAAAAAGTTATAAAGTTTCTCATCCAGTTCGTCTCGTCTGTGGTGAAATTCACTCAAATCGATTTGACTACGCAAAATGGACCAGTGGAAAAAGTAGAAGACGAAACAACAGACAAAAGAAGGAATTTCCGAAACATGTTACTTGTGCGCCATTTCTCGACCGTTATTTGGGGATAATACGGTAAAAATTATACTAAATAAAATTATTTGAAATAGAAACAATCAACAAATTCTGTAAAAATTGTACTGAAAGATAAATTAACTGTTCATATTCCAACTTCAAAAATCAGCCTCTGAAAATAAATGTACAAAATCAGATATTTCTTAATTTAAAAATGTATTAATTTTAATTTTTGACTTATAAGACGTTAATAATTATTTTTATACGTAGTATTATAGTATTGATAATAGAATGTCAAAATTTTACGAGTTCACCGAGTGTACTACTATTGGAAGTCTCTGGAAGTATTATAAAAAACTGTACGTAAGGGGGTTGTTGGTGTAAAGAATGCAAGCATTAAAATAAAAAGTTTTGATTCTCTAGACTTAGCCTCCGCAAAAGATTAGTATAAAGTCGTCTAATCAATGGTTGTTTCGAGGTTGCTTGAAATTTTACACCAGCTGAGAAATTATATCAAATGAACTTATTTTAACTTAGAAAAAGCAAAAAAGAATATTTTTTCAATTGTTGAAGCCAGCGATGAGGGAAAAATTTCATATTTTGCAAAATGTTTTTGTTTGATTGAATTTGAAGCAAAATTGACTGAGTTGGAGCGAATTTTCTCTGACCCTTTCGCCAAATGACTTTCACCGCTAAAAACCCGAAGAGAAACTTTTTTTCGATTGTTGAAGCCAGCGATTGAGGGAAAACTTTATATTTTGCAAAATGTTTTTGTTTGATTACATTTAAAGCAAAATTGACCGAGTTGGAGCAAATTTGGTGAACACAAGTACATATATTAACCGGTTTTTATTGCGGCACCAGTGACTCACCCTTGCCAGAATTGAGAAATTTAACTTGCAGTTTCAAAAAAGGGTTTTAGTCTCTAGAATTTTTTTTCTCATATAGTCTTATCTACCCGTTATAGATCCTTCCAGTCCGGCTGAAGAAGTGGGTAATTTTTCCCAGCAATTCCAACATTCTACACCCACAACCCTCTTAAACTGTTCTTGCTACTACAAAACAAATCATGGGTTTGTTGCGTTGTGGGCGCCACTGATTGGCCCGTTTGATTTTGCCCTAGTTGGTACAATACCCCGCCCCCTCACGAGATTAGACTAGGCAACTCATGCTCGGCACTTCATGTATAAAAGATTTATCACGTGTTTAAGTTGGTGATGGGACCCATTAAATGTGTTAAAATAAAAACTCGCCTTCCATAACTTAAGAAATATTGCGCTGATTTCAGGAATGAGCACTTTTACTCAAACACACAAATAAAAATTTCTTGTTTTTCGTTTGATTTTTGACAGCGTACTGAAAAGTTGTTGTAATATTGAAGCATTATGTATATTTTATACACTTAATGCGAAGCTTTAGTTAAATATATCGTTAGGGCTATTCATGTTCATGACTTATGAGCTATAGCCTATATCTCGAAATTTTGGGTAGCCCCAAAACGCATATAGCCTATAGNCTATAGCCGATGTCAAGGGTTTGAAAATATAATCCACCTTGTTACCATTTTTTATTGGCTGTAATCACCTAAATCACAGTTTTCATTTCGCAAGTAAAAAACACATACTGTATAAAAAACGACGTTAAAAGGCGGCAAAATATTGTTTAATTGTCAGTGGAGCACCGGATAGTCATTGAGCCTTGGCCGAACTTGGCGCGAAATTGGCTATCTTTTTAGACAGAGTACTAGACAATGTTTTGCTACCTTAGTTACGAAGTTGTTCGTTTTTAAAGGAATATGTGAGCGAAGTATCTTCTATGAAGTAAGAATATGTTTAAGAATCGCGTTCAGACTCGCAATCAGAGTTTTTAAGGGGGTAGCGGTCGTACTCTTTTTAGGATACTTTGGGTGCAAAAATAGCAAGACATTGCAAGGGAACACTCAGAAAGCATTAACTTCTTAAAAACACAAAAAAAACATTTGGAAAACATTGAAACCCAATTTTCGACCAGAAAAACTCAAAATATCAAAAAGCTGTAAGCAGATTTTCTGCTCGGCATCACCCAAGATTTAATTTGATGGTATTTTTGACTAAATCCGACGACTTTAATTTTCGAGTTTTCACTTTCGGTTAACTGAAATTCAATTTTCTAGAATTCAAAAAAACATTGCCAGATTCTGCTGCATCAAAATAACAAAAACATATTTCTCCATCTTTTCCCAAATTTATACTGCATTTTGAAATGTAAACTAGGAGGAGAGAGATTTTAAAAAGCGAAAACATTTAAATTAGGCGGTTTTTCGCAGTTCTAGAAAAAATTAGTTGGAAATTCAAAAATCCTCATCAAATTACAACCATAAGTGTTTCCGTGGTTCATGCCAAGTTTTAGTAAAATCGTATGCGAGCTCTAGGAGGAGATAGATTTTGAAATTTTGATTAAGTGTTTAAGAATTTGCTGCATGGATCATGCAGCATGGTAGTGTATTTTTGAAGATTAAGAAAAGATCTACCAAATGGCAAATTTGAAAAGTTTCGAAGCAGTTTAGTATGCTAGTAAACTGGAGTACAAAAGTACCATTTTGCGACCGCTACACCCTGTTAGACTTTGCGACCGCTACCCCCTTAAAAATCATTAAGTAATACTTATTAAAAATACTCATCAAGTATTTAAGAAACGTTTTTCAGGGGGGGGCAATATCGCCCAATAAAAGCCTTACGCAATTTCACGATTTTAGGCTGAAATAGTTGTGCCAATATCGCCGGATGTGCCAATATTGCCGAATTTTTCAATATCGCCTAATTTTTTTTGGGATTTACATCTCGAATTATCTTTTGAGCGTCATGAATGACGTCATTTTCAGGATTGACTCTCCCAAATCTAGGCTTTTCAATTTTTTTTGATTGCCTCTGGTGGAGTATTTAATTCTACGCATTTTGGTGATTATAAAATTAAAAAATTGTTTGATATATCTTGATATGGCGTCGTTTCTAACGCCTACGCGTTTTTCATTTTTTGAACAAACAAATTAATTTTATATTCCCGTATTGCCGAATGTGCCAATTTCGCCGAACTTGCCAATATCGCCGAATTTCTCAATATCGTCGAAATTTTTTGGCAAAACAATTTTGTCGATATTCCCCTCCTGTACAGGAGTCAAATAATTAAGTCTCGAATAACTGCCATGATTAAATTTTTCGAAATAAATCGAATTTTCGGTTTATAATATTTCGAAATTAAGGGTATCCCGGCTCCTACATTTTCTGCAGTTATTATGTCAAAAAAATGCACAAAATCAATTGTTTATGTTTTGAACGCATAAAACAACCCAAATGACAACAAAAAAATTTTCAAAAGTTTTGCGTTTTTTCGTTTTTTTCTTAGTATTTTTCTCAAAATTATGTTCAAAAATAACGTTTGTGTCAATTTAACCACTAAAACTTCAAAATATTGGGTTGACATAAGCCAACTTTCTCTTCAATGTTTCCCAAGCTTTCTTTTGAGTCTACTTTCGAAAAAATCGAAGCACATTTTTTTTCGTGAATTTTTTCACGTGACCTTGAAAAATTCATATTTTAAGTTAGGGGTCAAAATTTGAAAAAAGGCTACCCTTGAGTTTTTATTTGTTTTGAGCTACATCTAGCGAAAATTTGAGTAAATTTTGAAATTTAACCTAGGAGGAGATTGATTTTCCGATGAACAAAGTCCAAAAAACGGTGGTTTATCGCATATTCTAAAGAAACTATAGCCCTTATCGACAATACGGCTTCCCTTGAGTTAGACCTACTTATTCTACAGGTTATGTTAAAATTAAGGTTTACAGTCCATCACCTCTAACTGGAACACTTACCGACCTAAAAAAGCGTTCCAGTTAGAGGAAGTGTTCCAATTATAGATGAATCCTATAAACTCGCCTAGAAAGGTACATTGCATATTAAAATTGCTTTATTTCGTTGGTAAATGAAGAAACTTTTGTGTATAACATAATTTATATTACACAAGTCGAATACAGCAGGCAGTTTTGTCTCATTTAAAAAAAAACTTGTTTTAGAAGTTTTCTTTGTTTTTTTCTTGTTACGAATTTCTAAACCGCTAAAACCACTGTTTATTGCGTCAAAATTCTGAATTTCTTCTAACACAAACATTTCCTCGGAATTTGTAATTTATCCGTCGGCATCATGAGCTGTACTTAGAAATCTGTCGGATTCTTCAGCTTCTGTAATCTGTTCAGATAGCGAATTGATACGAAATATTTTTTCAAGTATTTGTGAGTNCTCAGCGTGCGGATTATTTCTTTCAAAACGATCTAGAAACAAATCTAGAATTTTTTCAAAATTCGAATATTTTAGCGTTAACCCGATAAAAACCGTATGCTACCGTGATATGACATTTTTTGATTGGTGAATATGAGAAGGATCAACCAATCAAATCTCAGATTCGCATTTTCAAAATATTTAGGATTTGTAGTCTACGTCCTGTTAATCCATAATAGATCAGTTTCAAAAAGCACATTTTTTACTGTTCCAGTTAAAACAAATGACCGACCCTAAGAAAAGCGTTCGAGTTAGAGAAGTGTTCCAAGTTAGGCGGCTTTTCCAGTAAGGTGTGGACTGTATTTCAAAATAAACCTTAGAGGGATAGATTTCGTTTTGCTTAGGTCTCCCTGTCTCGCTTATGGTTCTGGGAGTGTAAGCCATACAAAAAAAGTTTTGAACACATTTCTACGCAAGCTGAAGGCTAGTTCTACAAACTGGCTAATCTTAATTATATCCTCTAGGCCCTGATTGGCTAATATTTTATCGAGAATATGTCAAATCAGGGGCAGGGATAAGGGGCATGAAAAAAGGTTGAATTAAAAAACCATTCGGATTTTTTCAAAATTGTTTTCAAGATAAAATTTAAGAAAATAAATTTTCTTCAAATTTATTATTCATTATTTCTCTGCTTTAATTGGTATAGCGTAACTCAAATTCATTTATTCTTATATGATCAAGGCCTTGGAGAAGGGCTTTTCATCATCTGGGTATCCAGTATTTATACCATTACTAGATAAGAACAAAAACCAAAGAATAAATTTTGGAATTTTTCCATTTTTTGTGACTATATTTAAATTTTGATTTGACATTTGAGGTGAATAATTTGTGATGAAACTTTAACACGGTAATTTAACCGCTGATGACAAGCCACAATGAACTTTCTTTATTAAATATTAATTTTTATCTGGTTGAATGATTTCATGTTCAAAATTCATCATTAATTTCAAAATGGCAATTGGAGCCGAACTGAAACCACTGTATTTTTTTGGAATTTTAATTTTGGGTTGCTTCATTAATGGAATTCTGGATTGGTTTCATTTTGAGATATTTGAACACATTACTTTTTACCAGGTTTTCACTTAGATACAAAATTTCAAAAAATTGTTTTTTCAACCAGTGTGATAACATCATAATTCAAACTGTATCCGAAAGAAAGCTCTGCAGCCTCATATATTTATACGATGTTTATGATGTTACAAATTTGTCGGAAATAGACATCGAATGTAATTCCCTGGACACAAGACATGATGTTAACCATTAAATTATTGGAATTATAGATTTGTGAGTTTTTTTTTGTTTTGTTTTTTCAGAGATGTTAGCTAGCCAAAAACTGAGATCATACTGCTGTCACCTTTTCATAAAGTATTAAATCGAAGATTATACTTTCATTGGTCAATACACATTGACTCTCGTGTATTGACCAATCGAAAGACGTCCCTAAAGCGCCTTTGACGTCAAAGTTCTAAAATTTTAGAGAAATATAAGTTCCTTATAATTATCTGAATAATTATACGGTTTGAAACCAGATATTTTGAATTTCATAGAAAACTTGACAAAAATTTATATTACGTCTTGAAATTAATTACTTAAATTGTCATCATTTTCACAGTGAATGCTTGCATAATGAGCTCGAATCAACTTTGGATGAACAATTCCCGGGATGAGAGAAAATTAACATTAATATATTTTTGGCATAAATTTCAACCACAGTTTATAAATCCTTTTAAAATTAAACAACGTAGGACTTTCAATACTTTCATCACATCTTTTACGTTTTGTGTTCAAAATAAAACAAATGGCAAATCCCAGTGTTCAAAATAGTAGAAAATGGTTTTCTCCAAACACACAGTATGTATTTAAAATTTGTATTAACATGTGCGACTTGGAGCTGGCGTTCTGTTTTTCTATATAAAATGTTAGAAAAATCATTCTCATATAAATAAATCATATTTGAAAATTATGATTTTATTATTTAAATCGAGTTCCCCTATCATTTTGGCAATCAAATATTTCGGTTAATAAATAGGTTTATTTGTTGATATGATCATCAATCAATTGCTCTTATTAAAATAGCAAAAGCGTTCAGTGATCAGAAAAAATTGCACAGTTTGTCACACTTAATTTATTTAGCCTTCTTTGCAATATATTCACCTTCTTTTGGGAAAGCGTGTGTTTGGACTCCATTTTTAGCAATCCAATCGGCTCTGGCTTCTGGAAATCCAAGTTTGTACATGGTCATGACGACGGCGGATCCAAGACCAATATTATGCTTTAAGTAGTAAACTGCATGACACTTTGTATGTTCAAACTCCACAATTTTTGTGAAAAGATGCCGCGCCGCGCCATTCTGCGTTCGCGTCCATATTGAAAAAAATTATCAATTCCAAAATTTCTCACGGATATCGCCATTTTATTTCGAAAAGAGCGTATGCAATGAAATTTCCGTACCAAATTGTCTCGTTAATTTTTTTTTATTAAGTACGGGAAAGCACGGGCGTTGCCTTAGCGTACCCAAATGGTCTTAATGAAAAATATGTTGTGCAAAAACGCCAACGTCCATGGTTATGCGTCGTCATGAGAATGTTTAAGGAATTTAACCGAACTGCCACTGGAGCCACAGTGATAGGCATAACTGTATGCACATAAAGGTATAGTAGTCAGTACCGGAAAGAACACTCCAAATCTGCAAAAATAACCCCCTTAGATCCGGATTGCTCTTGAGTTTCTATGGAGGTCAAACTTCTCAAGAAGAATGATTCCACCATGAAAAAAAAAATTTAATTTGGAG
Organism: Oikopleura vanhoeffeni; assembly: GCA_004367855.1. Taxonomy (NCBI): domain Eukaryota; kingdom Metazoa; phylum Chordata; class Appendicularia; order Copelata; family Oikopleuridae; genus Oikopleura; species Oikopleura vanhoeffeni. The sequence goes on along the minus strand of SCLH01000084.1, from coordinate 136,892 downwards.
CCTCCAAGTGGTCACAATTAGAGCATGAAAAAACAATCTTTCGGGCTTTAAACCGCGCTAGAAAGGTTGATTTATTATTGATTTTTTGTTGTTATTATGCCTATCGCGTTACAAAGCTTTTGCAGATAAGTCTCCCGGTACTGACCCTGTTTATGGGCCAGAAGTTATGCCTATCACTGTGCTCAAGTGCAGTCGGTGGAATTCCTCAACCACCCTAATTACACATAATCATGACGTTGCGTTTTTCACAACATATTTTTTAGAATTTTCGCCAAAATTTCTTGAAAGGAAGACAGTTTATAGAAAGGTATCGGATGATTTTGTCAATTTAAGTTTATAAGTTCTGCTGTCTTTCCCAAGTTTTTTTTATTTTTTGACATGTGATTTCGGTTTTCACTGTACAAAAGCATTTAAAGTTTTTATTTCACTGGTTGAAATAGCTGTGTGTTTATATTAATAATTAAATATAATTACGAATTATAATTCATTGTGTACACTTTCTAGATACTTAAATTAATCATGCATAGAAACATAAATAATATAATAAAACTCCTAATAAGATCATCTTATAAATAGAAAATTGCTCTCAGCAATTATAAAAACAGTGTGTTTTGTCTTTGTCGCTAGTTTTACTCGATTTTCTAGAACTCACGCGTTTTTTTCGAGTTCATAATAAACTATAAATAGAAATTAAAGATCAAAAGTTTTATAAACACTAAATTTTCATGAACACCATTCTATACAGAGACTTTAAGAGAAATGAAATTGGTATTTCCTGAATGCAAAGGTAAACTATCAATCACGATCAAAAACATTTTGTCAGCATTTATTTTTCTAAAAAAAGTTGAAAATCCGGTTAGAATTTAAGATTATATTCAATTTAACAATTGTTTTGAAAGTCGACCATAGAAATATTTAAGTGTTTAAAAATGATTTTGGACCTCATACGAAAATTTCGTCCAACGATCTCCTTATAATTAAATTTAGATTCAAAATAAAATAAAAAAAAGACCATTTGAAATAAGAAATTTTGAAGGTCAAAAAATGGGTACCGATTTTATTGGCTCATCTTCTTGTAAAGAACCTTTTTGTGGTCATTTGAAGACGTAGGATTTTATTGGCCCATCTATTGGTAAAGATTTATTTTATGGTCATTTTGAAAGGTAGGATTTTTTTTGGGTTTTTAGATTTTTTTTCAAAAAAAAACGGTTTAACGGGTTACCCGTTACGGGTATGCTCAGAAATTCTAAACAACGACCAACCGCAGATGGTGGTAATTTATTTACCAGCTAACTTGAAAAATCATATTTTCTCTTCCGGTTAAGTTATGTTCGAACATACTAGACTAATTTTGAAGTTCAAAACAAGTTTTGCAGATAAAAAAATAATTAAAAAACGTTTCATGTTTAACGAAAAATGTATTTTTTTTACTCGATTTTACTTTCAAAAAACGTAAAATTGTCTGTAATTTGATAATTTAAAAGAAAAACTGATGATTTTAGTTTTTACATATCAATATAAAAAAAATACCGCTGGGAATTTTGATTCTAAAAAACTTCATCGCAATCCTATGCGATGCTTATTAAGCGCAAGAGTTCTTTTGATCGTATCGCGCGAGAGAAAAACCAAATCAAACAAAAAAATTGTAGAATCATTTTTCTTATTAAAGTTTAAAAATTGATTAATTCTCCAAATTAATTACCAGCAGCCGCACTTTAGATATTTTACTATGGGCCAGATGTGTAAAATCCCGCCGAGAATCGTTTTGCTCTTCCAGGTGATACAACATCAGCAGTAAAGAGTTATCAAAAATAGGTTCCGTTTTTTGACCGTTTTTTTTCTTTAAAAAAAAATTAAAAAATATATTGTGTACAAGAACGTATATCATTTATTGCCTTATTTATACTTTTTCGAATGTACAAATTATTGGTTTGCTTTCTGTTTTGTCAGATAAATACAATTTTGTTTTGAGCGCTTCAAAATTCAAAGAGTTAAATAAAGTTAAACCTTACTTAGCAAATAGTATTCAATTTTCAGTTGTTTGTCCAAAATAAGAGCTGCATTTATGATTTGTATCTTATAAAAAGCACTAATTTTTTTTTTCTGGAATGAAATTGATTATAAGAGAAAAAATGAAAAGATTTTAGAGTGAGAAAATCAAAATAAAAAGAAATTTTTTTCGAATCTATGAATGAAAATCCTTGATTTTTTAACACAAAATTAAATCCAAAAAATTCTGTCTGTAAAAGCCGTTTATTTTCTTTTCAGAAATTTCTCACTTTGCAAAAACTCATCTAAACTTTTCATGCTGCAAATTTCGACCGACAGAAGTTCTTGTATCTTCAAGAAGTAAACAAGATAGAGAAATCATTTTAGCACCAAAGATAGGAATTGTAAAAAAGCTAAGCCATTTTAAAATATAAGTTTAATCCGATAATGGCAACATATAAATTAAGCGCTCCAGGGTCGAGCTGTAATAATTTACCAAAAGAGTATGTGGGTTAAGGGGGATAAATTGTCTGATTAAATGAAGGCCTAGGAATGGCCATTAAAAATTGCTCCAAAATTGATACGAGTGATAATTCTAATTACTAAAACCAAATCATCAAAAAAATTCGAAATTTTCGCATATATTTCATTTTTTCAAGTATTTTTTAGAACATGAAAGTTAAAATAACGTTTGCTCAAATTTGGACCACTAAAACTTCAAAATATCGCCTTGACGCGTAAGCAACTTTCTCCATCAGTGTTTCACTGGCTTTCTTTTAGCCTAATTTCAAAAATCGAAGCACTTTTTTTTTTCGAAAATTTTGAAAATGACTAAAAAATCATATTTCGAGTTTTAGCTGGAAATGCAAAAAACCTGAAGTCTATCTCAAATTGTTCTTAGGATACTTTCATAAAAAATTGACCATTTGCAAATATATCCTAGAGGAGATAGATTTTTAAGTCTGAAATTCGTGAAAAATCGTCGGTTATTTGGCGTTCTAGAATGTTCCGTCTCCCGCCGATCAAAAAAAAAGCCCGTGAGAAGAAAAGATGACATACTACCGTACGTGATTGTGAAAATTGAGCTCCATTTGATATACCATCTGGAGGAATATTTTGCAGTTTGAAATGTCACCTTGTTACGATACTGTACCAGTGTGTAATCCCGTCAAAAATAATTTGTGATGTATTTTTCGCAAGATTAAGATAGATCTACAATCAGCATTTTCGGTTTTCTCATGAACTGTTTATTTCAGAAATATATCACCGTGAATAGTCAAATTACCCAACTATACCCCCTTAAATGCGAAAAAGTGAACACTTTTGTCCTCGGCGTTCTCATGGGAGTTAAAATAAAGCCTTTAATTATGCAATTTCCCAGCTCTACTAATCAAAAACATGTGCGAAATACTTGTGTTAACCCAAAACTTTTTCTCAGTTCTTTTTTATGTTCGAAAATGATTGAATAAATCGAAAGCTCAACATAGTTAGTGTTTTTAATACAACAATGACGTTAAAATAAAGGTATCAAAAATAAAATAAGCTGATTCGAAAGCCAACGGTGACCGCAAAGGGCCGCAAAAGGGGAATTTATACCATGCGAAAATATCTCTTTTGTTTTTCACTCAAAATATAAATTCCCCTCCAACGGCACCTTGCGGTCTTTTATGAGCCCTTGTTCATGATACCATCTTCGAGTAACCGATAATTGTGCATCTTTCGGTTTCTTCAAATCATTGAAATATCACTTCCGGTACCGGAAGCAATACTTCACCGGTTAATTTTGACCAGCCGGTACATCCGATAAAATTACAAAAAAAACTCACCCTTGAAAAACCCCTTGATCGAGTCAGCTTATTTTATTTTCGATACCGCTATTTTGACTCTCATGAGAACCCGAGGACTGAAAGGTCACTTTTCGCACCTGAAAAAAATCTCAAAAAAAAATCCTCCGACTAAAATGACGTCTTCAAATGACCAAAAAAATTTCTCTAAATTTCTCGATGCGTCCTAGAAATAGTTTATTAAAAAAGAAATTAGGATTATTATCACCAATCACTTTACCACCTTAAGGGGGTAGGTGTCGCTTTTTGGTATCTTTCAATCACGCCTCAGAACAAATCTAGGGCA
>SCLH01000084.1:115811-128362 GCA_004367855.1 Oikopleura vanhoeffeni | reverse complement strand
TAAACAAATTTATTTTTTGTTTAATTTTATTTCAAACAAAGCTTTTTTTATTATATGAAAATAAAAGTTTACCGCGGACGATATATTGGAAACTATGGAGCAATGATAAAGTTTAAATATTGTATTTCGCCACTTTGACGTCAAAATTTTGACTACTAGGGAACTTTTGTTCCTTATCAATTTCCTCCAATTTTTCAGTAGAATCCCGACTTTCTAGAATATTTTAAATATGAACTGAATCTGACTGTTAACAAGCTTAAGGGGGTACTGGTCGTTGGCTTTATGGGGCCTTAGGGGCATAATAAATGCTTTAAAATGACCTTGGGTAATAACACAGTGTACTACCGACCAAATCATCAAAAAAAAATTCGAAATTTTCGCGTTTTTTCGATTTTTTTCTAAGTATTTTTTTCAAAATGAACTAAAAAAGTTACGTTTGCTCAAATTTAACAACTAAAACGTCAAAATATCATCTTGACGTGAGCCAACTTTCTGATCAGTGTTTCCGTGCCTTTCTTTTGGGCCTACTTTCGAAAAAATCGAAGCACGATTTTTTTTGAAAAATTTTTCACGTGACCTTCAAAAATTCATATTTTGAGATCGAAATTCGAAAAAAACGCTCTAGAGGATTTTTAATTTGTTTCGAGCTACCTTCCTGTACAAAATTTGAGTGAATTTTAAAATTTAACCTAGGGAGGGAGATAAAGATTTTACGTTATCGCATAATTCTAGAAAAACTATCAGAACTTATCGACAAAAACGCTTAACCCTTGTGAGCACAGAGCCACAATTGTGGCTCCAGCATACCTAAAATATCGAAAAAAGACAAAAAACTGGATCGAGGAATCTTTTGTTTCAAATACATTATAAAGAATTTAGATTCGGTTTCAAAGAAAATAATTGAATTTTTTTCGAATACTTTTGTTTCGACATTACGGGAGGTTGATTAATCAGGTTTGGAGCCTATTTTTCACTTCCGTAAAAATTATTCGGAACTGGACATACAAATCAAATGTGAGATTAGCCCAGTTTTTAGGAAAGTGTTTGTGCATGCATACAGTTGAAATAAAATTTATTGGTATCTAGGGGCAGACATTTTTCTTAGGAAGTGAAATTATCTAAAATTTTTCAACTTCAAAGATATCCCATGAAAAAATTAGTTTTATAAAAGTGAATTTAACCAATCAAACATTGTCCACAATGTACTTCATTACCATATATTTACCATCAAAAATAGTAATAAAAAATGCCATTATCTTCTTTTATAGGGAAATAATAACATCTTTTCACCAAAAATCATGATTTTTCAATAAAAATTTTTGACTTATTTAATAAATTACTTTTGATTTATGTGATATAAATCAAAGCGGACAAAACTATACGTAGGCCGGATACTTGTGCATTGTTTTCGACAGAGATAAAAATTGTAGAGACAACTGTGACCGTGTATCGCGTGATATGGTACACCTTGCTTTTCTCACTAGTTTTTCTAGAACTCAAAATTAAAATTCTAGAATATGAATGTCGAATGCAAATAATAATCTTTCAACTTCTTATGCCAGACAAATTAAAATTCTAACTGCCTTAAGCTTTCTGTGAACAACATTCAAAGTAGAGGGCCACAATTGTGGCTCTGGTGCCTTGGCGGAACTTTTTTTTTTATATGCTCACAAAGGGTTAAGCGAAAGTTTTATAAATACTTTATTATACAGGTTATATTACAATTTAGGTTTCATTTCAAAATAAAACCTAGGAGGAGATTGATAAACCATTTTAGCTAAGGTCCGCTTGTGTCGATAATGTGTCAGGGAATGTGTGCATACAAAAAAGTTTTTGACACATTTATGAACGCAAGCTAAAGGCTAGATCTACAAACTGCTGATCTGAATAATATCCTCGAAGCCCTGATTGGCCAAGTTTATCGAGAAAAACCAATTCCAGCGACCAGTACCCCTTAAGGAGTGGGTGTCGCAAATTTGAGCCTTCCATTTCCCGTCAAACTAGCCAAAGGTGATATTCCCAAAAACATTTGTAACTACAAAATCAACCTTCGCGTAATTTTGAATTAACAGTAATCTGATAGCAATCCCACCTACGCCGACACCTACGCTTTTAAAAAGCCTTCTAAAAAGACACGCAGTTAGTGCCTACTCCTTCAATTTTCATCATTTTTTATTATTTTTTTGTGTCAGGCTCCGGAGAAGCCTTACGAATAATGCAAAAAGCGCTTTTGTTTTAAAATTTTGCTTTCAGCGGACAAAAACGGGAAAAAACCAAAAATTAAAATTTTGAAATGATCAGTTTGGGAGGCTCAGGCAAAGCCTATCTCCTTCACCAGTTTGAGAGATATAGTTTCGACTGCATACTGCATCTGAAAGCACAAGACTTGTTCAACAATAAACTAGAGAGTTTTTTCGAAATTTTGCTTCGGCGTCTCTTGTGGGCCATGTCAATTTTTCATTTTTAGCCAAATTGTTTGAAATGGTCCAGTTTGGGAGACTCTGGCAAAAACTATCTCCTCCACCAGTTTTGAGAGATATAGTTTCGACTCATACTGCATATGTAAGCAAAAGACTTGTTTGACAAATAAACTAGAGAGTTTTTTTCGAAATTTTGCTTTGGCGTCTCTTGGGGGCCATGGCAACTTTCATTTTGAGCCTAATTTTTGACAAAATTTAGAAACCGAAAAAAATGCTTCAAAAATAATTTTTCCGTAAAAACAACACTTTTAAGGATTTGATGCAATTTTTTAACTCGGTAGCGTGAAAAGAAAACAAATGACGCACTTTCAATTTAAATCATAAATAAATCAATATTTTTTGTTTCGTTTTTTTTGCCGTTTTTGGCGCCGAAAGCAAAGTTTTAAAACAAAAGCAATTTTGCAATTATTTGTTAGGCTTCTCCGGAGCCTCACGCAAAAAAATAATAAAAAATGAATGAAAATTGAAGGAGTAGGTACGAACTGCGTGTCTTTTTAAGAAGCTTTTTAAAGCGTAGGTGTCGGCGTAGGTGGGATTGTATCGATATACTGTTAAATTTCAAATTACTGCGAAGGTTGGTTCTGTTAGTAACAAATGTTTTTGGAATATCACCTTTGCTAGTTTGGCGGAAATGGCCTCGGAAGAGGCTCAAATTTGCGACACCCATCTTCCTTAAGGGAAGGGGGGTGGTCGTCGCAAATGAGGCTCTAGAAACAAATTTTCCCAATTTTATTTAAAATCTTTTTTATAAAACTATGGAAAATTACAAGTTGGTACTCGTTTTAATTTTGATACAATGTGCTAGGAAGCACTTTTTGATGAGTTCAAAAAATATTTCGTATGAAAAAAGTTGAAATTTCTTGATTTTTGGAAATTTAAAACACGATTCACAGAAAGACGCGTCAGAAATTTACACAAAACTCACTTGGTTTGTTGTACGGACTCTTTCAGCTGCACATTATCTGGGTTTCGATGTGTGACTTTTTAATCAAGGGAGGAGATACATTTTGATTGGAGACCCTCACAAGAGTCGAAATACAGTTTTTTAGTGATACTGAGAGCAAAATTCAAGAATTTTCAAAAAAAATCAACTTGGTGTTTTGCTCACGTTCTGTTTGGTTTATTTGAGTCATAAATCCATTGTTGTACCCTAAAAACTCAGGGAGGAAATACATTTTGAAAAATTATCCGTTATTTTTTGTAAGCACGTTCTGATTGGACGAGCCATTCCGTCACTTTTGATTTATTTTTTAGGATGCAATTTTTGTTCAAATATATCAGAGAGAGGTAATGTTTGGTCCGACGATTTGAAACTTTTGCTACAATTAGTCATTGAAAACCCCATTTTTGCTTTTAATGCAACGACCACCCCCTTAAGCGCCTCGGTGCATTTTGACAAATTTGTACTTTTTCATTTTTTTTGTCTTGATGGGAAACTTTTTGCTACTTCAAAATTTTCGAATAAAAACTTTTTCGAACACAAGTTGCCACTTTTCAGCTTACTTTGTTAATCTGAATTTCTTCAGCTTGATTTATTTTACTTTATAATAATCGTCTTTCGAAGAAACACTAAAAAAACGCGCGTTTGTAATTTACGTGTCTAAATTACAGTAAAATTTATTTTCTATTTTTATTAATTAGGAGCTCTAAAATACGGTCCTGTAAACCGTTGAAAATTTATTTAGTTTAAATTCGTACGATTTTACGAAAAAAAAATCGATTGGTGATAGTTTTCGCGACTTTCATAAAGTGGTTTTTCCACCAGAGGGCGCCAAACTTGAAACTTTAGGTACATTTTTCTGGTTAAGTACATATCAGATCAAGTTAATTCCAAGAAAAAATTAAGTCTAGAATACTAAGCTGATGATACTCCGGTTTAGTTTCTTGAAAAAATTAAAATACAGTAATGACCTCAAAAATGTGAATTTTTGTCCACTTAGGTACATTTTTAAGAAAACTGCTCACCAGAATAAAATATTCTTTCTGAGTGTTGATCCTTATACAATTTCGGATCTTTACTCCGGTGTAAAATTTCATTTTTGTGATCAAAAACGAAATATACGCATAATAAAAATGCAGGGTTGAGGTCAAAATCGAAAATTTAAAATTTTTGAAAAAGTCGAAAAAAACTGAAATTTTAGCACATCGAAAAAATATTTTTTTTCATGAGTTAAATGAAATGAATTTAAAACGGTCGACAGGTCGGCTTACCAATTGGGCAAGTCTCGGTGAAATGAAATTTTTTTAATTATTGACTAAGAGGGCTTAAGGGCTCGGTGCATTTTGACAGATCCGATATAGGCACTCGATGAAAAACTTTTCACTGGATTGATATATTCTTCACAATATACCATCAAAGTGATGATTCATAATCGAGGCAACTTTTGTTACTAGCAAATTTTTGCATTATGGTTTTTTAAGAGAATTTTGAGTTTAAATTTAACTTTTCGGAATTCAAGAAATTATGAGAAATTTTGGATAAAAGTTCAACATAATAAAAAATGCCTTATTTTCGTTGAAATTTTTTTTTCAATAGTTGTTTCAAATCAACGAAAAAACTTTACAAATGGCTGTTTAACTTTTCGACTTGATGACCACATATTTTTTTATATACTCTTTATAACATGGTTTAGTGATTTTTGTGTCAAAAGTAATTAGAAATATTTTGAAAATTTTTTCTCATTTCTAGTTAAAAATTTTCAAACTAATTTTTTTGGAATCCTTAGCTAAAAATATTGGGAATGGCTACTTCACTATATTTAAACATGCTTTCGTTTTGTTTCTTCGCTCCTGTTCATACCCTGAATCATACTTTTTCGAATGAAAATACGGTTTGCGCGTATAAAAGTTAAGACTCTTAGTCAGAATTAAAGAAAAAATATTTCACCGAGACTGGCCAAATGGGTCAGCCGACTTGTCGAACGTTTTCAAATTTATTTCATTTAACTCATTATTTTATTTCATGAAAAATATATATCTTTCGATGTGCTAAAATTTCGGTTTTTTTTCGACTTTTTTCAAAATTTAAATTTTCGATTTTGACTTTAAAATCGTATGAATTTAAACTTAATAAATTTTCAACAACGGTCGACAGGACCTTATTTTATAGCTCCTAATTAATAAAAAATAGAAAATAAATTTCACTGTAGTTTAGACACGTAACTTACAAACGCGCGTTTTTTGGAGTGTTTTTCAAAAGACGATTTATAAAGTGAAAATATCAATCAGAAGAAATTCAGATTATACAAAGTAAGCTGAAAAGTGGCAACTTGTGTTCGAAAAAGTTTTATTCGAAAATTTTGAAGTGGCAAAACGTTTCCCATCAAGACAAAAAAAAATGAAAAGTGCAAATCTGTCAAAATGCACCGAGGCCCTTCTCTTAATTCGCGCACTCCGTTTTTTCATTTCAAAAAGTATGTTTCAGAGTATAACAGGAGCAAAAGAAAAAAAACGAAAAGCATATTTAAATTATATTCAGTGTTTTCGAGACATAAAATTATTATATTTCTTTAATCAAAGATTGTGTTTATTCGACGTTTCGGCTAAACAGCCATTATCAGTGTGAGAGATTTGGATGAACAGGAATCGAAAGTTGATATTTTTTCAGCGCGAAATCGAGTTTCAATATTAGCGAAATTACAATTTTAAAAATATAAAGGTGCATTTTTTCGAAAATTATTTTTTGCGAAACTAAGTAATCGAGCCTCAGATAGGGTACTTAGTTAAATATAGTGAAGTAGCCATCCCAATATTTTCAGCTAAGGATTCCAAAAAAATTAGTTTGAAAATTGTTGAACAAGAAATAAGAGAATTTTTTAAAATATTTTTTATTATTTTTGACCAAAAATCACTTAACCATGTCATATGGTTTTAAAAAAGCATATAAAAATATTGTGGTCATCAAGTCGAAAAGTTAAAGTAGCCATTTTGTAGAGTTGTTTTTGTTGATTTGGAACAAATATTAAAAAAAATCGAAAAAAATAAGGCATTTTTTTTATGTTTTGAACTTTTATCCAAAATTTCTCAAATTTCTCGAATTAGAAAGTTAAATTCAAACTCAAAATTTTCTTAAAAAACCATAATGCAAAAATTCGCTAGTTACAAAAGTTGTCTGGATTATTATCATACTTTGATGGTATATTGGGAGAATATATCAATCCAGTGAAAAGTTTTTCATCAAGAGCCTCCATATCGGTATCTGTCAAAATGCACCGAGGCCCTTAATATCGATATGTATAACAATATCTTCATCCATTTCTTACCTGAGTTTGTCTTCATCAAAAGTACCGGGTAAATCAGTTACCATAGCTTGTCCAATAATTTCTACAGCTTTATGTTCTAATCCATGTTTTTTTACGAAATCCTCAGAAGCGAGAATAGCTGCTCCGGATCCGTCGGAGGTTGGGCAACAATGTTGTCGAGATAACATTTCAAAGACGTTTCTGTCAGCATCAACTTGTTCTTCAGTCATTTCGACTCGAAATTGGGAATATGGGTTGTTTACTGAGTGTTTCTTGTTTTTAACAGCAATTTTGGTAAAATGTTTTTGCTCGGTCCCAAATTTTTCCATGTGTTCCTGTTTTCGTGGTTAACGATTCATAAAATTTTTGACTACTGTACGAGGAACAACTTTTCCAGAAATTACGAAATTATCAATATTATGACTTTCTGATAGGTGAATTTTTGGTTTATATTCACTATCGAAAGTTTTTTGTGGTACCATTAAATTCCTTGGTCGCCTATAGGGACAATCAATATTATTAATTCACTTATTTTTTTTATAAAGGGCTCAAAAAAGCGACAACTACCCCCTTTAAGTTTTTTTTCGAGGCTTTATTTTAACGGATCCGAATAATATCTCGGACATGAACTTAAATTTTGAAAAAATGGTAGTTTTAAAAAAATGTGTTATCACCTTCAGGGATTTCCTTACATTGTTTTTACTTTTCTAATTTTGACCATGTAACATGGTCCATGTTACATAACGATGCCTAAATGTGTTTGCTGCACCACACTTTTGAATCCGCGCCTGTGATTTGCTGGCGTTAGCTAAGCGATAGGCGTGGAGGCGCGCCAAAGTGCATTGTGGATCCAAAAGAATATAGGGAATACATAGTACAATACCAAATAATTCTGTGAAAAGCACAAAAGTATGAATTTATCTTTTCCATTGATTTTAAAACTATCAATATTTGAAAAAACATCCTCGAAGAAAATTAATTTTAAATATTATGGTGTTCCAAATTTAAGTTTGTAAAATTACTCGTGATCACTAGAATATCAATGGGAATTAAAAATTATGGTGTCGAGCCTTCAAAAAAGTGTCGACAGTGGTGAAATAATAATAATGGATATCACATGCAATTTTTGCGTCTCTTTTTGCAATCAAAAAAATGTTTATTGGCAATTTTACTTTTTTTTCTATATCAAAATTGATCATAAAGTGAATAAAAGCCATGAAAATAAATTTTTTCATAGCAAAATTGAGCCTTCTCAAAATTTGAACAAAATATTGCAAGAATAGTAAACCTCCCTTTCCAGCATTTCCGAAAAATTGAGCAGCCATTGGTGCTGGTGCAAATCCAGCTTTTTCGATCATACCAGTGGCATGTTTATCAAGAGGGTTTGTTCTGTCATCGAAGTAGCTTCCGAGTGACCCAGGTTGCATTTTTTCGAATCCAAGAGCAAGAGTGCAATCGGCGAGACCTCCTTGAATAAGTTGAGTTGCTTGCATAAGAGCAGTGGATCCAGTAGAGCAGTTGTTATTGACCTATAAATTATGTATAACCGACAGTTGTAGATTAATATCAAAGATAATCTTTTCTCCTCCTTTTTCACTCATGCGTCATAACTGTGAGGTCATATAAGATCGTGACCAATCAAATCAAACGATTCTTGAATCAAGTTAAAAATCGTGTGATTTGATTGGTCACAATCTTTTCTTACATCAAAGTTATGACGCGGAGTAAGGAACCAGGAGAAAGGGGGGGCAGCATAGGACGGCCAAGAAAAAGATCTCTAGGCCCGACATTGTGCGGTCGCGTCTGGCACCCGCTTGTTCAACGCCATTATATCCTGCGCCCTGATTGGTCATATAAGGGTCAAACTGGAAGGCGCAACGCTAGACCAAGAGATCCTCTTCTTAGATATATTTCCAATAAACATAAAAACACACTCAAATTGAAAAACTTAATCAGAATAAGCAATTTTGACTGATAAGCAATTTCAACTACAGCTGGGTGCGGCGTAAAGTTGGAAAGTTTTTCGCCAAAAAACCCCAACTATACGCGTAAGGCTGAGAAAATGTGCTCTGATTGGTCAATTTAAACAACATCTAGAGTTTATACATGTAATTGAGTTAAAGGGTGGTCTGAGTAAGATTTTTTGGTGATTTAAAGTTAATTTTTCGTTACAAAACTTTTAGGAAGTATAAATTTAATTTTTTCGAAAAAAGAAAATAAAGTTAATTTAAATAAACATGAATTCGAAAAAGATTTAATTCGAAAATCGTTAAAATGTCAAGGAAACGATGAAAATTATAAAAAAGTATGCTCACAGTAAATCACTCTCAGAAAACCAGAAAAACTAAATATTTTTATCTGAATAACTATTGACCCATTTTCAAGCTAGCCGACATTGTCTGCGAGACTTGAAAACATGTTTTTAAACTTTTTTGAATACCGACACTTCATTGCCAATGCATGACCGATTGGTGGACATGCAATGAATTATTGGTGAATCTGAACATGTTTTTAAAAAATGAATTTTTCATTGTCGTGCTGACCGGAGAATCTGGGTCTTAAAATCTGGTTAAAAACGTCTATCTTTTGCCTAGGAACGTTTGAAAAAAACCCTATCTTTTGCCTACAACTATACGCCGCACGCCAGGAACGAATATATTTATTTTTCAAATGCCTAGGTTTTTGCGGAGGCTTACGAAGGTTTTTGCTTGGGTTCCAACTATACGCCGCACCCTGCTGTAATCAGAATCGGGCAAAGTTGTGAAAATTATAAAAAAAGTTTGGGGATTCATTTCCAGTGCTACACCATGTGAAATTTTCGATTATTAAATGTCAGATATCAATCTGAAGCTAAATTGTCTGTTCAATCTGAAAAAATACCTATGCAAAAATTAGATATGCAATTGCCTTCATTTTCATAAGAAACCTTTGATCGCCCAAAACAGCGCCACCAAGTGCTTGCAGTTAAAAAAATTTTGCAAAACTTTTCAGCGCTAAAAACTACCTCAGGTCCTAAATTTTCAGATTCATAGGACTTTTTTATCGGGTAGATGATTTTTTGCTCGTGAGTCCTACGTATGACATATCGTATAAGTTATATGATATAACAAAATGCATATTTTGGATTTTTGCTAGTCAATGGACAGCCTATATCAAAGAGTATCCTTTCTCAGGGGCAGCATAGGACGGCCTTATCCGGACAAGGGCCTATTGTGTACAACGGCCTATTATGGACAACGGTCTCTTACCGACAACGGCTTTTTTGTACAACTTTTTTGTCCGATACAGGCCGTTGTCCGGTCTAGGCTGTTGTCCGGATAAGACCGTCCTATGCTGCCCCTGAGAAAGGATACTCTTTGATATAGGCTGTCCGTTGACGAGCAAAAATCCAAAATATGCACTTTGTTATATCATATAACTTAAACGATATGTCATACGTAGGACTCACGAGCAAAAAATCATCTACCCGATAAAAAGTCCTATGAATCCGAAAATTTAGGACCTGAGGTAGTTTTAAGCGCTGAAAAGTTTTGCAAAATTTTCTTTTAACTGCAAGCACTTGGTGGCGCTGTTTCGGGCGATCAAAGGTTTCTTATAAAAATGAAGGCAATTGCATATCTAATTTTTGCAAAGGTAATTTTTTTCAGATTAAACAGACAATTTAGCTTTAGATTGATATCTGAAATTTAATAATCGAAAAATTTCACATGGTGTAGTACTGGAAATAAATCTCCAAATTTTTTTATAATTTTTACGACTTTGCCCGATTCTGATTACAGCAGGGTGCGGCGTTAGTTGTACGCGTATTGTTGGAACCCACGCAAAAACTTTCGTAAGCCTCCGCAAAAACCTAGGCATTTGAAAAATAAATTTATTCGTTCCTGGCGTGCGGCGTATAGTTGTAGGCAAAAGATAGGGTTTTTTTTCAAACGTTCATAGGCAAAAGATAGACGATTTCAACAAGATTTTAAGACCCAAATTCTCCGATCGGCGCGACAATGAAAAATTCATTTTTTTAAAAAAATGTTCAGATTGACCAATGATTCATTGCATGTCCACCAATCGGTCATGCATTGGCAAATGAGTGTGGTATTCAAAAAGTTTAAAAACATGTTTTCAAGTCTCGCAGACAATGTCGGCTAGCTTGAAAATGAGTCAATAGTTATTCAGATAAAAATATTTAGTTTTTCTGGTTTTCTGAGAGTGATTTACTGTGAGCATAATTTTTTTTTTATAATTTTTATTGTTTCCTTGACATTTTTAACGATTTTCGGATAAATATTTTTCGAATTCATGTTTATTTAAAATTAACTTATTTCTATTTTTTGATAAAATTAAATTTATACATCCTAGAAGATTTGTAACGAAAAATTAACTTTAAAATCACCAAAAATTCTTACTCTGACCACCTTTAACTCAATTACATGATAAACTCTAGATGATGTTTAAATTGACCAATCAGAGCACATTTTTTCAGCCGTACGCTTTAGTTAGAAAGTACGCGTATAGTTGGAATTACGCGTATAGTTGGGGTTTTTGGCGAAAAACTTTCCAACTATAGCCGCAACCCAGCTGTAGTTGAAATTGCTTACCAGTCAAAATTGCTTATTCTAATTAAGTTTTTAATTTGAGTGTGTTTTTATGTTTATTGGAAATATATCTAAGAAGGGGATCTCTTGGTCTAGCGTTGCGCGTATTAGTTTGACCCTTATATGACCAATCAG
The DNA here is from genome assembly GCA_004367855.1 of Oikopleura vanhoeffeni. Lineage (NCBI taxonomy): Eukaryota > Metazoa > Chordata > Appendicularia > Copelata > Oikopleuridae > Oikopleura > Oikopleura vanhoeffeni. The sequence goes on along the minus strand of SCLH01000084.1, from coordinate 116,917 downwards.
GGCGCCGGATATAATGGCGTTGAACAAAAAGGGCTTCGAAAACGGGTGCCAGACGCGACCGCACAATGCCGGGCCTAGAGATAATCTTCTTCCATATATTTCAATAAGACTTTATCATAAATGTTTAGTTTGGGTCGCATGATCAAATATTTTTGTTTTTATAATCAGATATCAGATAATCATTGTCAAGGAATATCCTCTGTTCAAACTGAGGTCAATTCAGGGAGCTGGCCTTGCTTTGCCAAATATGCCAGCAACCCAAATTTTCAAATCATATTTTTTCCGTACTGAGAATATTTTTTGCAGATTGGGTTGGACTTATTTTGCAGTAATTTCACATTTTATTTGTTTTTTATATAACTTTTGTTTTAACATATATATTTAAAATTGGGTGAGTGAAAACAAGATTCTGTGTTGCATGATCTTTAAAATAATTCTGGGCTTTTGCTACAGAAAATCAAGGTTGACCGTCAAGTGTTGACCAAAAAAGCAACTTATTTTGTTAAAAATGGATCGACTAGAAGTAGACAAAATTTTCGGTTCGTTCGGAACTCAGAAATAATTCTCTACGCGGTGTATTTCTTGTTTAAATATTTGAAAATCATGGTTGCATATTCCAAACTCAGGGTCAAAAAACATTTGTTAATATATGACGAAATTCAGCTCGTATCTTCACTCGTTTGAGCACAAATTTTTGAAAGAAAACACTCACATTATAAACAGGAATACCAGTGATTCCTAATTCATAAACAGCTCTTTGTCCAGAAGTTGAATCTCCGTAGCAATATCCAACGCATGCGTGTTCAACTTCGTCGTAAGAAACTCCAGAATCAGCTAAAGCGGCAGTTCCGGCTTCTTTTGCCATATCTGGGTAGCAGAAATCGATTCGGCGACCTGGTTTTTCAAATTTGGTCATACCGACACCGATAACATAAGCTTTCTTGTATTAGATTTGACAATGTCATATCAGGGTACAAAAATATTTCAGATCAGCAAGTAATTCGTAATTTTTAAACTGCTCCTATCATTTAAATAATTTTGCCAGTTGGTAAAATTTTATTTATTAAAAATGATGTGAAATTTCTATGAAGCAAACTGTTTATGCA
>SCLH01000084.1:104191-115799 GCA_004367855.1 Oikopleura vanhoeffeni | reverse complement strand
AGTGGTATGTGAGTGAGCTAGTTTGGCCATCAAGTTACCACACTGGGCCGGGATCTCAACCGAAGTGTGAAAGTGGGATATAGCGTGAATTTATCTCGAATCATTTACAATGAGGGTAAAGCGGCAAAATTTTTCGCTAAACATTCTTAAAAGATGACTACAAAAAGTTTTTTTAAATGTTATCAGCTACTGCTAAAAAATTGAAAACCCTTTTCGAATTAACCTATGTCAAAGCTTGATATTTTTAATTTTTTCGAAAGAAATTTCAAGCTTAATTTCTTGAACGGAACGTGATATTTTTTCGAATGCTACAATTTAAACATACTTACGGAATATTTAGCAAAAAAAGGTATGCTGTTAAAAATTTTGTATTTACTAGTTACAGAAAGTCTGAAGTTTACAATTTTTGAATATATTATTTTACCAAATTAAGTGACTCATCCGATTTCGTTGCAATGTGGCTCAAAATGACCACACATTCAGAGAAAATCAAACAAAAATAGGTTCTAATCGAACCATATTTCTGATTTTTCTCGATAACTTAAAATGAAAAACTTAATAATTTCAAAATGTTTGAGCAAAATTTGAAAATATTCCGATTCGATCCTTTTTTTCTTGATATTTTTGGTCGTTTTGAGAACTTATTTATGAACTTGATCGAATGATTCGTTTCCAAAAGACTTATCCGTTATGATTTGGCCCCCCTTATAACTAACTTAGTTAGTAGGGTCACCTCGGCTAGCAATGCATATCAACTATTCCGAATAGTCTATTCCACATTTCTTTCATTTGAAGAATACAATGTTTCGATGAAAGCCTAAGTCAAGCACATCTACTAACTGGATCATTTTTCACCAATCAATATTTTCGTTAGAAAATAATAACCCACTCATTTGTTCCAAAAACAAAACACAATAATGTATCGTGAAAATCTTTCCTTCATATTTGAAGCTTGTCTGAGAGACATTTGGATACCTCTGAAGCTCAGCATATTCGCGTGATGTAGTTTTCTCTTGAGTTAAAATCAACTTATTCTGATTATGAAATTTTTGATCCAACTCCAATATGTTTACAAAAGAAATTAATAATTTACTTGAAACGACCAGATTTGAGTTTACTATTTTTTTATTTGATATTTTGAACTTTGACATACAAAACAATTAGAGTGGGATACAAAGTCGATTGCAAATCAGAAAGCAACAGTTGCTTAGCCACTCCAAAAAGTTGAATTATTTGTGAGACAAACTGAATAACGGATAAAATAGCTGAAGCATTCCAAAGTATGCCATCATAAACCATGAAAAAATAAGCGAAAAAAAGGGTATTTTGTCGCTGCAAATACCCTAGACCTGCAAACTTGGCAGTGTTAAAGGCCTTGACTAAAGGTGCAAAGGTATATTTGTAAATTTTTGAGAAATTGCGCAGTTTTGAATTCATTTCAACGGTACATATAAAAATGAATTCAAAAAATGAACAGACTTTAAAGGGGTCGTCGCAAAATGAGTCCTTTGAAAAAATTTTAGACTTTATTGGAATAGCTTTCTTTATGAAAATATAGACAATTACAAGCATTTTGGCATTCGTTTTATTTTGATAAATGGTCAGAAAATGTTAGCGTACATATTAGCGTAATATAATGTTTTTAATAAAATTTCATTTGAAAATATTATTCTTGATTTCTTGAGATTTTGACAATTACATTGGTCCCAAATTTTTTGATAGATACTTATTTTAAAATAATGAAATAATTTAATTTTTTTTAACAATTTATTCATATAATATAATAGAAGACGAATAAAGAAACAGATGAAAATAAGTAGAAATAGATAAGAAGAAATAAATTAAATTGCTGAGTCAGAATCACGTTCAGAAAGCACCGGTCATGTTAGCAAACTAAGTCTGCTTATGACGGATTTTTTTGTATGCACCGTTCTGAAAGCACGCATCAACGGTTGACCAGGAACCAAATCGACTGTATTTTCTGCGGTCATTTTGAATTTCTAAATGTGTTCCAGTTTCAGCAATGTATTGGGAAAAATTCGCGTAAATGGAACGGAATTTGCGCCACACAAAATGTTGAATGTTGTTCGTTATTTGATGATTTAACAGTCCAATCTGTATAAGAATTTTCTTCAATTTTTTTTCAAAATTTATAAAAAATCTCAATCTTCTATTTTCGGAAGTTCTTCTTGAAATTATAAGACCTTCGAGATTTGGCATGACAGTAACAAATGCCATACAGTCATTTGACCGTGGATTTCTCTTGTATATAAGTAAAAATTGCACATAAGTAAAATGCTTGTTTTATATACGCATTTTGCGCATATTGGTAAAATTTCCCATTTTCTTTGAAATGAAAAATCAAAGAATTTTCTTTGCCACCTTTTGTGACGTACAAAAGTTGAGGTTTTTCACGTGTTCCTTCACAAGAATTATAACGGGATAAATAAGGAACAACGCGATTTAGATTCATAATTTTTAATGATGTTATTAATTTTTTTTATGAGTTTATATGCAATTTAAAAGTGTGCCAAAAGTGGCTCAATAGCACACAAATTGACTTCAATTAGGCGAAAATGAGTTTGATGTCCGCTCACTCTTTTATTTTATTCAAGCTGTTAAATGCTCCTCAGCTGAAAGTGTACTTCCCGCCGCGCAACTTTATTAACTTTTCGCGGCATTACTCGCGGGCTGCCGAAATGACGGGCGTATTGCCTTGCACCGTCAGAAAGGCACGTTTTGATGGTTTCAAAAATATTTTTTTATGAAAAAAGTTGAAATTTATCCATTAAGAAAAATAAAAGACGATTTATGTAAAACTTTAAATTTTTTTTGACAAAACTTCGTTAGAGGGGGAGCGGTCGCACTCTTTAGGGTACTTTGGAGTGTAAAAATAGCACGAAATTGCTAGGAAACACTCAGAAGCATAAACTTATTAAAAAAACAAAAACAAAAGTTCGAAATTTTCATTTCTTTCAGAATTTTTCTGAGTTTTGTTTTGGGAAACATTGAAACCCACGTTTCGACCAGAAGAACTCAAAATTTCAAAAAAGCTGTAAGCAGATTTTTTGATCAGTGGAACTCAAGCTTTAATTTGGTGGTACTTTCGACTGAATCCGACGACTTTCATTTTCCAAGTTTTCACTTCCGGTTTACTCAAATGCGATTCCAAGAATCAACAAAAATATTTTAAAATTCTGCACCATCATAATAACAAAAACATATTTCTCTCCATCTTTTCCCAAATTTATACTGCATTCTGAAATGTAACCTAGGAGAAGATATATTTTGAATAGCGAAAATCTTAAAATTAGGCGGGTTTTCGCAGTTCTAGAAAAAACTAGTTGTAAATTTAAAAAATCTCACCATCATATAACAACCATAAGTGTTTCCGTGGTTCATACCAAGTTTTAGTGAAATCGTATGCGAGCTCTGGAGGAGATAGCTTTGAAATTTTGGTTAGTGTTCTAGAATTCGCTGCATGGTGTCACCAGGATCGGTCCAAAAATTATTCTGACCAATTTATTCTGTAGATTAAGGGGGTTCTGAATCTAAATTGCCGTAATTGCTGGGTATTTGTAACCACTTTTCAACAGTCTGTAACTTGTGATTAAAATGAAAAAAATATATTGTTATGTAAACACTTTCATAATTTTATAAACCCAAAAAATTTTTCTAATTAGTAACAAATTCGTAAATCGTATTACGAAAACGAGTTTTGAAAATGCACATTTTTCAACTTTCAAAATAACACAGTGACAAAACAGTCGACCAAACGTTGTAAAGAGATAATTAATTTACGTTCAGGTGATTCGTAAAAATGAAAAAAAACAAAAAAAATGACTTTCGTGAATAGTGCAAAATCTCTCTATATATCATTAAAAATGATTTTCATTAAAGCGAAAATATTAAGCGAATAAAAAGCTCACAAACGTTGGATGGAATTTGTGTCAATTTGTGTTCATTTCTTTTTATCACAAGTAGCGTGTTAATACAAACAAATAATAAAAGGCCGATTTTCCTTCAATAAAGTGGATGCACGCTTTCAAATACACTTTTTCATATCAGTTTTTCACAGAGAATTCATTTTTGTCATTTTTATGATATTTTTTATTTTTTATTTATACGCGAATTTTGGATGAAACTCAAAAAATAGACTTTACAGTCGGAATAAAGATTTTTTAAAGTCATAATAGATTTGTCAGACCGATTAACCTAAACATGATAATTTTATATCAAATTTATCAAAAAAAGAAACTTATTTGTGCATGCAAATTGGCATGCAGAACCTCCTTAACCTTTGTGAGCACAGAGCCACAATGTGGCTCCAGCATACCTAAAATCATCGAAAAAAAACAAAAAACTGGATCGAGGAATCTTTTGTTTCAAATACATTATAAAGAATTAAGATCCGGTTTCAAGAAAATAATTGAATTTTTCTTCGAATGTTTTGTCCCGGCATTACGGGGAGTTGATTTATCAGGATTTTAGCCTATGTTTCACTTCCGTAAAAATTATTTCGGAACTGGACATACAATGAAATGTGAGATTAGCCAGTTTTTAGGAAAGTGTTTTGTGCATGCATAACAGTTAAAATAAAAATTTATTGGTATCGAGGGGCAGACATTTTTTAGGAAGTGAAATATCTAAATTTTCAACTTCAAGTATTCCATGAAAAATTTAGTTTATTATAATAGTGGATTTAACCAATCAAACATTGTCCACGGTTGTACTTCATTACCATATTTACTCAAAAATAATAGAAAAAAAGGCCATTATCTGCTTTTATAGGGAAAATAAACATTTTTCATCAAAAATCATGATTTTTCAATCAAAATTTTTGACTTATTTATAAATTCCTTTGATTTATGAGATATAAATCAAAGCGGACAAAACTATGACGTAGGCCAGATTCTTGTCCATTGTTTTCGACAGAGATAAAAATTGTAGAGACAACTCTGACCGTGTATCACGTGATATGGTACACCTTGCTTTTCTCACTAGTTTTTCTAGAACCCAAAATTTAAATTCTAGATATGAAATGTCGAATGCAAAAATATGACCTTTCAACTTCCTATGCAGACAAAATTAATCAAACTGCCTTAAGCTTTCTGTGAACAACATTCAAAGTAGAGCCACAATTGTGGCTCTGGTGCCTTGGCGGAACTTTTTTTTATATGCTCACAAGGGTTAAGGATAGATCTACCAAATGGCTATTCTCAAAAGTTCCGTAGCAGTTTAGTATTCTGGTAAAGTGGAGTAAAAAGTACCATTTTGCGACCGCTACCCCCTTAATGATCTGCACAAATCCTTAAGCTGCATATTCATGTAGGTTTCGAATGTGTATCTTTTAAATCCAATGAGGAGATACATTTTGATTGAGACCCCTAAAATAGGGTCAAAATACTGTTTTTTGGTGATTCTGATCTAGAAAATTTTGACAAAACTTTCCTAATTGATCTGCACGGACTGCCCGTTTCCCGTTTTAAAGTTATCTGCATATTCTGGGAATCAATAAATAAGTGATAATATTGGATCTTTTTCTCGAACTTATAAATTATCAGATTCAGATTATCTGCAAAATATTTTGCGATCTGGCGCAAGTAAAATGTTTTGATTTGTTTGCTCGGGTCAGTCGCCGCTGTGCGAAAGGCCTCTTTCAAAACGTCAATTCACCGCGCGGCAGTGCGAATGTGCCTCGGTCTCAAAAAACGGTCAGTGCAATTGGGTAGCCCCGATATTTGGTCATAGGATTTGACTTTTGCGACAATTGGCCATCGAAAACCTCTTAAGGGGGTGCCATAAGTCCTGCAGATTGGAACATTTTTCAGAGGGATAAATGAAAGAAAAAAAAAATGTGAAAATTTATTGTTTTATTTTTATCATTCAAATAAAAGTGTCCATTGTTGCAAACGTTTATATTTTTAATTTTTTAACATAACTAATTATCTGGGAAAATATAAAAAACACTTTTCACGGTACATCCATTTCCAACTAAACTCGACTACAGATTTTTTTAAAGACGATATTAATAAACTTCAGAAATTTCGGGTTTATGCGCTAAAAAGTCTTGTTTTTATGTTGCTTATTAAAAAATTTCCTTGATATGAAAGTTTTTTTCCCATGAAAAATGGTTAAAAATGGCAAAAAGTAAGAGAAAAACAACTTTTTTTCGAGATAAAAATTGACCTTCAATTGCGTGTTGATTTCAAAAAATGTTCTTATACATCTAAAAAATGGCGCCTATAACATCCACAATTTATTTGGAATTTTTGACCAGCATAAAATTTTTAAATATTTAGTGCCAAATGGCACTTATCGAGTGTACCACACCGAGTGTTAAAAATTTCATCGATAGTTAAGAAATGAAAATCGCGCAACCAACTCATTAGTTGACATACGGATATTTGATAGATACCAAAACATTAAATATGTGATTCTGCCTGATTTTTTATGGAGAGTTCAAAAACCACTAATAAAAAATTTTGGACTTGATTGCGGAAAATTTTCATAATTTTTCTAAAAAAGTCGACAAAAAATGACAAATTAAACATATGGATGCAACGGCCCTCAGAGTATAAATCCTAACTATTTGAAAAATGCGAAATCTGAGCATTTGATTGGTTGATTCTTTCCTAATCTGACCAATGAAATCGGTCTATTCCTATTTCTACGGTTTTGATTGGGTGCTAATATCTTGAGTTGTTTGTATCATTTAAATAGTTAGGATTTATACTCTGAGGGCCGTTGATCCATATTATGATTTTTCAAACAGCAGTCAGAAAATATGTAGACATGCATGAAAAACAGTTAAAGTGGCTATTTTTTTAGTTTTTATTCATAGATTTCTTAAAAACTACCATAAAAAATTTTGGACAAAAAATGTGGAAAATTTTCATAATAGTTTGAATTTTTTTGAAATTTTTACGATTTCAAAAATAAAAACTCGAACTCAAATCTTTCCTAAAATGAATAAAAATAATTTTATCAAGCTGAAACATATTTATATCGGTTCAGCTAACTATAATAAGCATAAAAAAATATACTGACTGATTATTTTCGTAAGTTATTATGACTCCAGTCTGCTGGGTTTATGGCACCCCCTTAAGGGGATTGTGGGTGCTTCCAGAAATGTGCTTGGGAAAAATAAGCCTTTTTTAAAAATCAAATATCTTTTGTGAGAGTTGAATGGATATGTATTTTTTCAATTGTTAATTGTAGTTCGTAACCTTGAAAAGTCAAAAATTGATTCATTTCTAGAAAATATTTTGACATCAGTCGTTAAATGCATAAAACCTAATTGCTGCTTTTCTTACCAGTGAAGTATACCGTCATATCGACGTATCCGAAAATTATATAATGCCGATATTATTTGTCAGAAAAATCTCTACAATATAATCGAATATTTTTTTGAATATTGATATCAATTCCCCGAAAATTCTTCTGAAAATTCAAGACTATAGTCTATAGGTAAATATAGGCAAAATGTACAATTTTACAAATTATAATCCATCTCACGAACGGTACATGCGATTTTTTTTTCTCTTTTTCAGATGATTTTCTCGATTCTATGAGTAAAATTTTTATCGGATGAATTGAGAATAATTTCTGTCAGAATTCTCGCAATCACTATTTTATGCAGATTTAATGCATTATTATAACATTGATAAGGCTAAAAATTGAAAAATGGGCAAAAATCTAAACAATTATAACGCTGAAATACTTTCATTGAGGGTTATTTTCTGCTGTGAGTATTATTTTTTGTAATTTGACAATATCCTATGTCTAGAATTTTAAATAAATTAAATATTTTTGCAAGCAAATCCGATATTCTAGAACCAGTTATTCGACCAGTTATAAACTCTTTTATGCTTGCAATCAATTTCTCATGTGCTGGATGGTCGGATACAAGAAAAATAATACCGAATTTGAGACGTGGTCAAAAATAACTACTGCACCCACAATCCCCTTAAAATGCGACGACCAACCATTAAGACTCACTGTAGCACGTCGACTATTAAAATCAAACTTCAAAAAACTCGTTGAATTGTAATGAAACTCCAAGAAGGATGAAAATGGTGGTCAAATTACATTGTTATTTAACCGCCACTGCTGTCAAATTATTTTTTTAAACACTTTTTATATTTTATGTGAATGCCTTAACTCTTGGAAGCTCCAAACTGAAAACTTCGCTGGCGGATCCAAAGCTGATTTTGAGGCTCGACTTTGAACACTTATGCATTTAGAACTACATATTAGATCAGTCTCTAGTTTCATTGTTTGACAAGCACAAAATCCAACGTTTTTTAGTAATTAAATAGAATTTTAAATATTAACATTAATTTGTTGAAAATTGAACTTGAATTTTAACAAAAAAAATTTCTTCGCAAAATTTTTAACATTAATCAAAGGGTTAATAATTTTCTTAAGATTTGCAAAATATTCTCTAATTGTTTTTTAAATAACTTTTATTTTTAGTCAAAAAATCGAAAATATAAGGTATAAGAAATTTTTTTTTAAATGTCATTTTATTATGTTTTGATCATATTTCACCATATTTCTTGATGGTTATCAGTCAAAAACACAGTAGGAAACCTGATTTACTCGAAAATATTTGTTTGTTCATCGTATTTACTAACTTCGTCGCAATTTCAGAGAATTTTTAATCAATCGATTTATTTTCAAAGTTTGAGATTTCGGTAATTCATTCGAAAAAATTGAGATTTACGCACAGCAGAAAAACTTTGCTTGTGTTTATAAATAAGTGAAATACTTTTCTTCAAACTGACTACCGCAAATTTTTCGTATGGTCAGTCAGTTTTTAGACATCGGCGTATCAGTTGAATTTCAGGGAAATCGGCAAAAAAAGTAAGATAAAATAACTTTTGAACGGTTAGTGATAAAAAAATTTTATTAAGATTTCTGAATTCATCTTGGAAAAAGTCTGTAGAGTATTTTTATCGATCAATTTTTGGAGGTCGAATATTTGAAAATTTTAGTCATGTTTGGAATTACCTGGAACACAAACTTTTTTTCTCATGATGCTTACTGTATGATGCTGTACAGTATTACAGAAAGATGTATGTCCATATCAATAACAAACCTAGGCAAATGTTATTTTAGTAACGACATATGCAGCTGCATGCAGTCTGTCTTAGGTCATCTCACGTACAATGAACATATTTGTTGTGATTCAGAATAAGCATTAAATATCCTTTGATTGCATCGGTTACTAAATCTCATTTGACTGACTAACTAAAATGAAGTCAAATATTATCAATCAAATTGTAAACGACCAAAATCCACCTAGGATATTCGATGCCAAAAAATACTTACAAGAACTATATTAATTATTAGATTCGTTAGTTAGATTGAACAACTTATTCGCTACAACTGATAATTAAGAAGAATTCACGAGAGTCGAATATCCCAGGTGAAATTATGTGGTTGCGTGTACAATTTTAATAACGTTTATTTAAAAATTGAATGATTCTAGTTTATTAAATGTTAATAATCAAAAATGGATGTTAATACGTTTAAAATATTAGATTGGAATTGCTGATTAAGAAAAATTTCAAAGATTCGAGTAAAATGAATTATTATCTTGAACTTTATAAAAAAAAATATCAATAAATAACAGGTGTCGGGTCCTTTTCGCACATTTTTTTGGCATTTTTAAAAGCTATTTTTAATTCAAATAAATCAAATTATGTTTAAGGGAGTACCCCACGCCATTGAGTGATTTTCAAACGTTTGTTCTGCCAAACCGACGTCACGTGATCATTCTTTTCGAGAAATAAGGGTATTCTATGACATATTTCAAACCTTATTTTTGAATTATTCGTCACCGTGATTTTTCGGACTTTGATGTACATGAGAGAAAACACTTGAAGTTGACCCTGGAATTTTTTTGACGTAATTTGAGTACTTTTTTCAATTAATGTACCATGTTTTTTTTCAAAATCGTACTCAAATCACGTGGAAGACCCCCTTAAAAGAATCGTAACGAATTTCTAAGTACTATTGCAATTACAGTATGTATTCCGGTTTTATAAAAGATCATTCTGAGAAGTCATACTTCCGTAATACTATTACGACAAGAATGACGTAGGCGAAAAAAGGAGACAAGAAATCACCGAGAAATAATTATTCCAAAAAAATTAAGGACTCATTTACGCATGAGAATGGTGATGAAACATTCCATTTTGAGTTGCGTTGCAATACCCAATTGTTGCGGCGTTAAATATTTGAAATATGGAAAATGTCAATTAACCCTTAATTCGTGTTGATTTATGCACTTGGTTCTGAGATCGGCAAAAATGAGAGATTTTTAATTTTCTTCTTCAAATTGATGACTTTGTATTAACTTTTTTAACAAATTGTTTTTATAGGACTGTAGAAAATTCTTTGAATATATCATTATCATTGATAAAATATATAGTTAGTATGACATGTTCGGTATAATGCTCAATTTAAGCGCTGCACATTAATGGTGCTAAAGACCACTACGGTCCAGAGATTGTCGGCCACTACGGGAGTTAAATAGTCATATTTTAAATACATATTTATAATTAAATGAGCTCCCGAACTGGCCGAAGCCGATAAAAGGGATTTGTATCCAAAATTGGAATTTCTGTTGAATTTTATAACCAAATTTTCTTCAAATATCTCCAAAGTAAGGCATTTTCAAATCACCTTTTGCTTAAGGGAGTACCCACGCGGGTTTTATTTCGGCTCTCAGACATGGTAAAAAGCTAATTTTTATTCGCATTCTCATTTTAGTTATCGGTTTTCAATCCAAAAAAAAAAAAAAAAATATTTTCGATGTAAAAAATTCCAAAATTTCCTATTTTTTCTAAGTATAAATTCCTTTTATTGTCTGTAACTTTTAAAGTTGAAGATCCGTTGACGCTGATTTTTGTTGCCATGATTTCACTTTGATTTCAATTTTTAAAAAAAATAAAAAATTTTAATTTTCGGAAAAAAAAAACTTCTGAAATTTTCTTAGATTGATATAATCGACGGACCTTATATTTCGGCCTCTCAGAAATGCGCTAGAATACTATTTTTATCTCATTCTCAATTTTGTTATCGGTTTTCACTCCAAAAAAATTAAAAAAATAAAAATTCGATGCTAAAAAAATTTCCTATTTACTTCTAAATTGATCGTCTTTTCAGCTCATTTCGACCAGAGATTACGTGTTTTATTGAGAAAGACACCCGAGACATACATTTCACTGTGTGAAATTAACTGGCTATTCATTAAAAATTGAATTTGTTGAAAACTATATAAAAAAAATTATAATCTTCAAGAAAATATTTTTATCTGTATTTTTCAGGAAGCAAAACTTTGACCTCGCGCTAACCATAACTAAGAAGATAACAATATAGATACTTTTTTAACTAACAAATTGAGGTATGCTCACAAAAATTCAGAAAATTATGTTAATACATCGCTAAATGAAATTCTGAACAGAATAAAGTCGAAAATGACTTTTTCGGACCGGTAAAAATACCGGTACGATCATACAAAAACTTTTTGTCACTTTTTTTCGAAAAATTCAGACAAATATCTCCCTGGGTCTGTAGAACATGAAACTAAGCAACT
>SCLH01000084.1:91480-101814 GCA_004367855.1 Oikopleura vanhoeffeni | reverse complement strand
GTTACATTCTCACCGCTGCATTAGCTAATTAGTCAAGAAGCTGATTGTTAACCTTATTTTTGGTTTAGTACTCAGGAGGCAGTGTTAAATGGGTTGAGAGGTAATAAGGAGAACCTACTGAGGTGAATATGGAGAACTGTGTCAGGAAGAAATCGGTGACAAGGGCTAGAGTTGCAGTTTTGGCGTCGCAGGTTCTCGCGCAAAGTTTTTGACACGCAGTAAGTGGTCCACATGGTCGAAGACGAGGGTCTGAAGTAATCTACCTGTATTTCAAAAAAACTCAGAAGCCTCATTAATGTACTCCGGCGTTTTGGATAAGCCGTTAATTTGGATTGCAAGCACATATGGCAATTTTAAGTGAATCAATGTCCGTCGTTTCCGGGAAAGCAATGCAATTATAGAGCTACTTTCTTCAGTCATAGGTTAGAACCTCCGTCAGAAACCTTAATGTATGATTTGACCCAGCATCTACAGCTTACAAAATGATGGAATACAATTTAGATTATAATACAATATAACAGGTCCCCGGTCTGCTCATGCGTCTCTATGGTTGAACCGTCGGGCGCGGCTGTTTAGCAATGTCTATCTTGCTAGAATGACATCATCCTCGGTTGAGACTTGCAGTGTGAGTACCTGCCGAAACAGATGACATTTCTCTTCTTCTGTTCTGGAAAGACTCATGCAGAAACGAGTGGCGGTGGGTCATTTTTGGCTCTGCAAGCTGCGAAGAACGATGGCGTACAATGGGGCTACCGTCTACTAAACCTAGCAACTCGCCCTGATCAGCAAGAAGGCAAAAGAAGGACTCGGAACCGCGCTTTAATAAAAATGGAGTAAGCAGGGATCAGTAACATTATAAGGTACCATTGATTGGTAACAGTTATGAGTAACAGTGTATTAGTAAGCATTATGAGTAATTATTATTAGTAAACATTATTGGAGTAACATTTTTGCGTGAAAGTAAAGCATAGTTTAACCATGGGTAACGAAACGGGATGGTGCAAGTCTGGGCTGAATCTCGACTCAAGTGTTTGGAAAGCTTTGAGCATGTAGATCAGCTGCCAATTGGAGCCATTTTGAATTGTCTCTGTTTAAAACCGACGGACGACGTTATCCTTGATGGTTTTAATTGGCATTGTAAGATATTGCGTTTGAATGCCATGAGTTGGTCTCAAACATCATTGGCGATGCATGAATGTGGTTCTGAAGCTGGGTCGTACAACCTTAAACCAGGCTGGTTTTATCACGCGGGGAATTTGGGTTGGAAGAGGCTGTCCCCAAAATTTGTGAACTTAGATCAATTAATGCTACAAACTCTGGTTTTGCAATGAGACGTTCGGCCAAAGTTATCCATAACCCGGATTTAGAAACTAGACACCAGCAAGCAGCGATAGATCTGAGCGTCCGATTAATAAGGTTTTCATGCTTTGCGATGACATAGAGAAGTTTGCGCAATTTTTCGGAGTGCCAATATCACGCTTTAACAAATCTTTCAAACCTCACTAAAGAAAGTTCAGGGCTTTGGTCGGGCGTTATACAGTGGGAAAATCTGAAATCCGTGTTCGCACTGTCATTTTGAGCTTCCGGATATTCTTTGATTCCAAACGAGTGTAAGTGGTCGTAATAGGCGGTACAAATAAATATTTAATTTATCATATTCGTTACCAGCAAATAAGTTACTCATTGATGTTATTTCATAATGTTACTCATAATTGTAATTATGACGTACTTATAATGAGACGATGTTACAATGATGATATTAAATTGTTACTAATTACATGCTTACTGGATAACGTTACTCTATGACGTTATTATAATGTTACTTAAATAATGTTACTAAATGAAGTTATAATAAATATTACCATGGGACGTTACTTGAATGTGACTTTATAAACGTTACTAAAATATCGCTTACTGATAATGGTAACTTATGACGTTCCTTATAATAGTCCAACTGATATTGTTACTGATGATGGTTACTCGAGGGGGATGTTAAAATAAGTTACTGGTAAGTGTCACGCGTGAGTACTGGTTATAGTACTAATGTTACTCATTTACTTATTGGTAAGGTACATCGTTTTGTCACCTAATAATCTGTTACTGCGGTGGTTGTTACTGAGTAGGTGTTTTATCATGTTTTTTTTCAATGATATTATTAGTTTGTTTTTATGATATCAAAAATGGTTTTCGTCCATGTATTCAAGTAATTTCGTGAAGATTATGTATCGGTTTTCCTTGATATGCACAAATGGCCATCCCCAACGTGATTATTAAGGTGGCTTTTGTGGATTTAAATCCGTGGTGTTTCTAAACAATATAGATTAGTAACTTTTGTCCATCATACCGTGGTCTTCATGATAGTTACGGCAATCGGTCGTGCTTTAACTAGTTGTTTTTATGAGATACATAATTTGGGTTTCAGATTTCAGCGTGATTTATTGATTTTCTGTCTTACCACGAATGGTCCGGCAGGCGTTTTTATATGGATGTTCCAGCTGAATTTGATCTATTTCACAGTGGTTTTCTTGCATTTTACCACTAATTTTTACAAACTTGATTTTACTGGGTGATTTGTAATTCTTTTCTTCGCCATGGTTCCAATGGTGTTCACATGGGATTTCACCTCATTTTAAGTCATGTACACAAGTGTTTTTTTCGTGGTTTTACATTTTTTCTTCACCATGGATCCTATGGTGTTTATTAGATGTTCAGCTGAATTCTTTCTCAATTAACAAGACCGCTTCGTGGATTTCAACAGCAGGCTTATTAAGTAACGTATTCCAGTTAATAAATTATCAAAAGCTGTCAATAGTCGAATTCAAAAATGGGGGATTAATCAAAAAATTAAAAGGTTCAAGAATGTGGGAAGGTAAATGAAAGTTTACAGATACGTTCTGAGCATATAAGTATAAGGGATCCAAAATTGATACTGAGACTTGATTTCCGAATAAACTTCCAGTGTGTCCAGTTATAAAAGTAGAAAAAAAGAAACTAAGAAGTATAATTTTCTTATGTGAAAAATTCAAAGTTCGAGATATGACAGGGCCCGAGACAATTTCGAAAAGTAACGAAACTGTCTGCTATTAATTAAAGAATCAAGATTGTTTCAAACTGAAAAATGGAGGACAACTTTTGTGCCACGGCAGACACACTTGTTGAAGAAAACGAGGTTATTTGCATGCAATTTCAGCTCGCTGTTTCATAAAAAAATGTCATATTTATTTCTTATTTTCATGAAAAATTGAAAGTCAATAAATCATTTTTGGGATCCGAAGTTGTTCTTTTTAATCGGGCTGTGGTGATGGCTATATAGTTTCGATACTTTATGTGAACTAGCAGCATATTCAAATTTTTTTAATCAAAAATTAAGAAAAAATAAACAAAAATTTCTATAATCTTTAATTTCTGATGAAAACAAATTCGATTTTTTTTTTTTTTTTGGAGTTTATGTTTGAGCAAATTCCCATTTGTTTGTCATACGCACGAGTAAGTACTCAATAGACTTGTTGAATTTCATATAGAATATGTGTCTCAGGAGAGCAAAAATACTTAAAAACGTCCAAAAAAAGTGAAAAATAAGACGTAACGCAATTTTTCAAAAAGTTGAAATCAACCGCGACAGCCTAAATGACTCCAAAAAATTTCTGAAACTTGTCATGGGTGGTTAATTTGGTCTGCGTGTTAAGCATACTGGAATGTATGCAAAAGAAATTCCTTGTCCACTTCTCGGTAACAAAAGAGCAAAATTACTTAAAAAAATGTCAAAAAAATTGAAAATAGCATTTTTTTTCAAATTTGAAATAACAGCGCGACACGCTTAAATTCGATCCAATCTCTGAAAATCTGGGCATTGTGAATATTCACATTTGGAAGTCTTTCCTTCGATACTGGCTGTAAATCACATAAACAATCCTTGATCGATTTCCGGTCACAAAAAGGCAAAAATAATTAGCCAAAAAAATTGCGAAAAAGTGAAGAAATAACCGTTTTTTTTTTTTCTTTTTCTTTTTTTTTCACAGATCCCTTGAAAATCAACCGCGCGTAAGACTTTACCCATTTTTCGTTATTTTTAAGATTCGCAAAAATGAGGCTTCATTCAGACTTTTAAACCAGAACGAGGGGGCTGCACCTGAAATTCTTGACTAACTAGGTCCCCAACGGCATATATATGCACTCATGCATCAAAAACTGAACAATTTTGCATTAGGAAAAACAGAAGAAGAAATCACTTTTTTATTTATTTTCCAGCAAACTCTAGAATTTTTTCTCTTTTGTTTGATACCCTTAATTGTGTCATTCCGGTCATTTAAAAATCTCAGGTTTTGAAAAATGTTGGAAAAAAAAGCGAAATTTTCAAAAAAATATTGTCATTTTTTTTTCGGAAAAAAATCTCGGAATGGTATCCCTCGATTTTGATAACCCCTCTTAGTCTCTATATTAGCCTCGACAGACATGACACCCTAGGCGTAAACATACCAATTTTATATAATCTCATTTATTCATTCGACGGAAATCATAATTCAAAACATTAAAATAAAAATTTTTAAATGTCTATTATTACGAACAAGATCTTGAAAGATTTTTTGACTACTTCAAATAATAAACAGCAGACTTAAAGTTTACTTTAAGGTCTTCAAAAAACCCGCGTCTTAATGTTTAAAATGTGCTCTTGTCCGCTTCGTATCCAATTCTACCTGAAAATGCAAAACTAATTTCTTTCAAAAATAATAATTGGCGAAAACCTAAGAGTTTTTCTATTTTTCAGTTTTTAGAGAAATCATGAGAAAAAAATAAACTCTCAAATAAAAGACCAGAAATAAAAAATAAAAGTACCAGGAGTAAGCCTCAGGTAATTTCCCTAAACTCTGAGTCTCCTCAAATTTTAATTTTAATGTGTCGTATTACGCTATGATTTTTTACGAAAAATTGGGACGAAAATCATAAAAAAAAGTATGGAAAAAAATACTTTTGAAACTGGCCTAGTCGTATAAAATTTTTAAACCATTATTAAAAAAGATTGCGCAATTCACTGACACATTTTCATGAAAAGTTCCCTGCGGGATTATTTATTTCTATCTCGTTTTGAGGATTTAAAAAAATCTCGCGTCCCCGAATTGCGTTTGGGTGAGGGGTTAGTAATTTCGAAAAAAAACAGTAACTATTTTGGTCAACGTTATTCCTTGAATATACGGTACGGATACTTTTGGGCTATGGTGTATGGGAAAAATTAGTCTTAGAAATTGTTACTGAAACAGTAAGAATTATTCGAAAAAAACGCACAAACGCTCAATTATTCAAATAGTCGCATCCGATCACTTTGTAAAATTTCATTCATACATGAAAGGGTCCTAAAATTTGCGATTAAAGGGCCCTTGCAGCTTGCACCATTAATGGTGCAAAAGACACTACGGGAGTTAAGGCTCAGTTTCTTGAATGACTTTTAAACAATTTTGAAAACAGCGTTTTATAAATTTAATGATCTAAGGCAATCGGGTTTCTCTCAATGATATCGATTACATGTCAAGTTGACATTGTCAACTCGGCGCATTTTTATAAGTTTACTTTTTCACCTTTAACCAACCCCGATATATGATTGGCAATTTTCTAAGTTTGTTACAAATGTAACCCGATCAGATCAGTCGACAATATATATCTGATTCTGGATAGTTTTGTTTAACGGGCTGAAACTAGTTGCTTTAAACTTTACAAATTTCTTGAAGAATTAACAGTTATTATTTTTGACGTGACATAAAATCAATTTATTAAAATGTCATGATAAGAAACTACATGTATAGTGTATCTATAAATGTATGTATAAATATGCTTTGCGCTGACAACTTAATGTGTAGTCTGCATGTTTTAGATTTATTTATAATTAAACGAAAAACAGACATAAAGAAGTTGTGAATCGGAGATCTTTATCTCAATTTATTTAAAGTTTGCAATCTGAGATTCATAAGATAACATGAAGTAAGAATTCAAATACGAAATTTCAGAGGTCAATCATGGCAAATATTTGTTGACCCATTGTATAGAGTAGTTTCAGACATTAGTTTTTTGTTATTGATTTTTAATAACGAATATCTTTTTCCCAACGGAAGTCCATCTAAAAAACGCTTACTATCTCTATAGCGCGTGTTCGAATCCCACTGATGTTGTCTAAGTGATGGTCTTGAGTATGATTATAGGCAAGGATGCTTGATATTGGGACCGCTAAATTTGATCGGTGTGTNATTACTTAGACAACATCAGTGGGATTCGAACACGCGCTATAGAGATAGTAAACATTTTTGAGATGGAGTTCCGTTGGGAAAAGGATATATAAAAAATCCAGTTTTTCGATGTTCGGGTTCTTTATCATGAAAAAACATGACATTTTCTAAGGTTCTTTGCTCTAAATAATTTTTGTATCTGTATTTCTTGGATAACCCGGGCGCTATAAGTTTGAATTAAGAACCTAATTCGCATCGAAGCTTTTTCGACTTTTGATGTTTTTTCGAGTTTCCATTTATGATTCAGATGCTTAAAAAGATAGTCAAATTTAATTGATACCATTTTATGACCTCAGAAATTAGCCAAAAATTCAGCTGAATGATTTGTTTACAGCAAACCTCAAATATTTATTTAAATATTCGTGGATAAAATGTGCGGAAAAACATGTTAAGGATAGATTCGAAATACAAGTAAAATTTATGTTTAATGAACAGTTAAAATGGAAAACGATCACCTTATTTGCAAGAGTAATTAATATACAGTTCTTGAGCTTTTTCAAGGTTTTTTTTTCTTTTTTTGCGCTTTCGACGGTCTGTCGATTAAAAAGACCAACTCCAAGTCTTATTGTTTATGCTTTTCCACGCACAAATGTAACTTGGAATAACTAAGCACTGTTGTTCGATCGTCAATAGAAGTTTTAACTTTAACAGAATGATCAAAACGTAGATTTCTAAATTCGTGAGAAAACTTCCTCAAATTAAGAATAAAATGACGAGTTAACTTATTTCTAATTGGTAAGGAAATTTACTTTTCAGTAGGTTTAGCCATTTTATCCAGACAGGTAGATTTTGTCACTCATCAGAAATAAGTGAATTTCTCAAAATTTGTATGTATTTTCTTAATGATCTTTTTCAGTGAGTGTGGAAAATGCGATTTTTCAAATACTGTCTTTAAAAACAGGCCCAAAAATTGAACTGAAAGTGCCTACTTTCTAAGAACGTAAATCGAAAATAGCGCACTTTCGACTCTCTCAATTAAACGCAAGGCAAATGTTAATGGTCAAGTTTAACCGAAAAATTATAATTTGTACAATTTGAAGCACCTGGCGTGACTAAATAAATGGGGAGGAAAATCCTTTATTAAAATCGTATAAGTTCAGATGCCTGATCCGAACTAATATCATCAGGCCATTACATTAATCGGACTAGACAACAATCAGTTATTTATTACCGGGCAATTAGCAGTTTTTTCGAGGAAAAATTAATGATAGAAGTTTTCCGGTAAAAATTATCGAGTTGAATTTGTGGATAAGGGGATTTTCAAATAAAAGATCCGACAAAAAAAATTGCGTCATGGCTGAGAACCTGAAAAAACTTTTGAAATTTCAATTTCTGGGAGATAAAGTGCTAAAGCAAAAAATCGACACATGTATTTTTAGGTCAGTAAAAGAGCGTTGAACATTACATATCAAGACTCATTAAGGTAGGTACATAAATTTTTAACGGCCATTATTTGCAATGAATTCTCTTGCTTTGGCGTAACTTCCATCTTTGCTATAAATGTGGTGACACCAAATTTTACCGCTCCAGTTTCCAGGTAACCATCCTAAATTACAGATTATTTGTTTAAAAATTTCGTAATCAGAAATTTGCTATTGGAAATGACCTCGTTATAAGGCCAAAGTCAACTTTTTATACAGATTTAAATTTTGAATGCCATATTCATACAACCCAATTTGACCAAAACTCAAGTGATTTATTGCACTCATGATTTAATCACGGCACCCAAGTGGAGTAAAACGTGAGTGTACCACGTGAGTTTCAGATGGGGTCGAGACTTGAGGTGATTCGAAAACATGTTATCTTTCCAAGTTTAGGCTAACCACTTTTTGTCTCGATGCCACTTGAAACTCACGCAGTAATCTTCCGACTTTTCTGTCAAATTAAAATATATTCTCTTTAGGCTATATCCCTTTATGACCTTTTGCTTAATCTAAGAGATGTGGGTTGAGGGAGCCAATCCTAACACTCCTAAGACCCCTTCTAGCCACTCATGAGGCCGTTTTCTTTTNTTTTCAGCCCACATCTCTTAGATTAAGCAAAAGGTCATAAAGGGATATGATATATTTGGTCTGGTACATTATGTACGTTAAGTACTACCAATGTACAAGACCAAACTCGAAAAAATCGATCTTCCAACTAAGGAAATATAATAAAGCATATATGATAAATCCTTTTCTCAACGGAACTTCATCACAAAAACGTTTACTATCTCTATAGCGCAAGTTCGAATCCCACTAATGTTGTCTACGTGATTGTCTTAGTGATTGCTTGAGTGATTACACACCGATTAAATTTAGCGGTCCCAGTATCAAGCATCATTGCCTATAATCATTCTCAAGACAATCACTAAGACAACATTAGTGGGATTCGAACACGCGCTATAGAGAAAGTAAACGTTTTTGAGATGGAGTTCCGTTGGTAAAAGGATATAATATAGGGTGAATTTTAATTCGTCAAAAAATCGGAAGTTTCGAAATATAAAGAACACTTAAACTTTAAAATGATCTTGCCATCTTTTTTACCGGCGAATTTTACCATTAAACCAATTATTTTTTATGTTCTTCGATTAAAATAGAAATAAGAATAAAAATTTTTTATTGACATGAGAAAAAATTGATTTCAATACCTTTTGTTGGATGACATTTCCATGGCCGACCAGTTTTAGCGATTCCACCAATATTTCTTGGGCAATAATAATTACAAACAGTGAAACGACCTTTATTGATGCAGGTTGGTTTCGGTGCGAAGATTGGAGCAGTGCCAATAAGTTCAGTTTCTAAAAAAATTGTAAGACAATTCTCAAATTTTAATTAGCCGTTAATTTTCATTGTGACCACAAATGTTATTTTGATGCATCAGTCATATTCCAAGCTACCTTAAGGGGGTACTCCTCGTGGGAAATGCCTTTTTTATGGTTTTTGAGGGCAAATATCTAGAAAACTATACATTGTTAACTTAATTGTTAAACCGAATTGTTTAGCCTGGTAGATTGATTGAACATACATCTCACATCTCAAACTATAGTTGAGGATCACTGATTGCTTGACCAATCAGGAACGAGCTTCAAAGTAGAGTCATATTTTGTAGCAAAAAGCCTATTTCTCCGTGAGTTTTGGGGGTAGATAAATTATTTTTCGATTTTATGAACCACAAAGAACGCACGCAGGTCTGTTACTATCGTTTTTGAAAATTCAAAATAAATTCGCTCCAGAAAATGCAAAACACGATTTTTTGAGCTGATTTTAAGAGGCTCGCGGAAAAGCCTATTTCTCCCTATTTTCTATTCCAAAACAGTACTTGTAATTCTTGAAAATCCATAATTTTTTTTTAAAATGCTTAAAAATTAAGACAGGATATTTTCAAAATGATTGAAAAGTACTTTCCTAAGGCTGTATTGGGTTGAAAATGCCACCAGTTTATTTTAAATTATTCATATTTTCAGAAAAAAACAATAAAAATAAAATTCTGATTTTTTTTTTGTTTGAGCCTCAATTTATGAAGGGTACCCCCTGAAGGGGATTGTGGGTGCAGTAGTTATTTTCGACCACGGTCGCAAACTCGGTATTTTTTCAATTGCATCTGATCATCCAGCACCTCGGAAATCGTCTGCAATTAAAAAAAACACCAAATTATTTCTGGATATTTTTTTCTAGAACATTGAAATCGCTTGCTAACTAAAATGCCCGAATAATGACAGATGATCGAAAACAAAAAAACCCATTAGTGATCAATTTTCACGGAGATTCAGACCAAAATAAAATTGGAAACTTTTGACCAATATTCTAGAAAATTTCCAAAAAATATCGTTTCGGACTTGCATAAAAACGGAAAATAATTCTAGATATGGTATCATTTCAGAATAAAAAAAACAACTCGCAAGAAAAAGTAATTCTAAATGAAAGTATTTCAATATGATAGTTGTTCAGATTTTTGCGCCTTTTCAATATTTCAATTTTTAGCCTAATCAATATAATAATGGCGCGCATTAAATCAGCATGAAATAGTGATTGCGAGAAATATAGAAAAAATTATAAAAATTTGCTTGGTTTAAAAGTTTAA
>SCLH01000084.1:76694-91453 GCA_004367855.1 Oikopleura vanhoeffeni | reverse complement strand
TAAGGGGCGTTTCAATCTCCCCGGGGAACACCCAAAAAGCTAAAACACATTCGATATTCTTCTCAATATACCACCAAAGTAATAATTTATACTCCAGGCAACTTTTGTAACTACAGAATTTTCGAGTTATTGCTTTTTAAGAAAACTTTGAATTCGAATGAAACATTTCGAATTCGACAAATTATGAGAAATTTTTGAAAAAAGTTCCGAACATTATAAAAAAATGCCTTATTATTGTTCAAAATTTATTTACAGTATTTGTTTCAAATCAACGAAAAAAACTCTTCAAAATGGCTACTTTAACTTTTCGATTAGGTGACCACATATTTTTTATATGCTATTTGAAAAATCATCTGACATTTATTTGGGATTTTCGGTCGAAACTATTTGGAAATATNATTCTTCTGGAATCCTTGGCTGAAAATATTTGGAATGGCTACTTTCACTATATTTAAATATGTCCTCGTTCTGTCCATTCGCTCTTGTTTATACTCTGAATCATAATTTTCTAACGAACTACGGTTTGGCAGAAATGCATCGAAGCCCTCTTTCATCCAAAATTAAATACATTTTATTGAACCGAAACTTGCCAAAATGGTAAGCCAACCTGTCGACTGTTTCAAATTTCTTTCATTAACCTCATGAAAAAAATTATTTTTATAGATGTGCTAAAATATCCTTTTTTAAGTCTTTTTTCAAAAATTTAAATTTTCGATTTTGACTTAAAAATCGTATGAATTCAAACTAAGTTAATTTTCAACGGTGCTCAGGACCGTTTTTTAGAGTTCCTTATTAATAAAAAATAGAAATAAATTTTACGGTAATTTAGACACCTTATAGCAAACGCGCGTTTTTTGAGTGTTCTTTCAAAAGACCATTTATAAAGTAAAAATTAATCTAAAGAAATTCAGATTAAACAAAATAAGCTCAAAAGTGGCAACTTGTGTTCGAAAAAGTTTTTAACCGAAAATTTTGAAGTGGCCAAAAGTTTCCCGTCAAGACAAAAAAAAATGAAAAAGTGCAAATCTGTCAAAATGCACCAAGGCCCTTTGGAGTAATTTGAAAATTTCAAAAAGACGAAATTGAATTTTCTTTATTCCTCTCGAAACTAGGGCAGTTGTTTAAAGGGGTAGCATAATTCCGGCAGATTGGTACATTTTTTCAAGACAATATGAAAGAAAAAATGTTGAAATTTATTGCTTTACTTTTTATCTTCAATAAAAGTGTTCATTCTTGCAAACGTTTATATTGTTATTTTCTTAACATAACTCAGTATATGTAAATATATAAAAAAACACTTTTCACTGTACATCCATTTCCAACTAAACCCGACTATAGAATTTTATTTTAAGACGATGTTAATAAACTTTAGCCATTTCGGTTGAAATGCGCTAAAAATTAGCTTGAAAATGCTGCACATTCAAAATTTTCTTAAATATCAAATTTTTTTTTCATGAAAAAAGGTTAAAAGTAGAGAAAAACAACTTTTTTGAGATAAAAATTGACCTTTAATTGCGTTTTGATATAAAAAAATGTCCTGACTATCAAAAGAAATGACGCCTATTACACCCGCAATTTTATTGAAAATTTTTTGCAAGCATAACATTTTTAAAAATTGAGTGCCGAATGGCACTTATCGAGTGTACAGCCAAGTGTTAAAAATTTCATCAATACTTTAAAAATGATAATCGCGCGACCAACATTTAATAGATACCAGAAAACTCAATTAGTAATTTTGCCTGATTTTTTATGAAGAATTCAAAAACCACTAATAAAAATTTTGGTCTTGATTTGGGGAAAATTTTCATAATATTTGTAAAAAAGTCGATAAAAATGAAAAATAAAAATTTTATGATTTTTCGAACAGCGGTCAAAAAATATGTAGGCTTCGATGAAAAAAGTAAAAGTGGCTATTTTTGGGGGTTTTACCCACAAATTTGAATGAACAAAACAGAAATAATTTTGGACGAAAAATGCGGAAAATTTACATAATTTTTTGAATTTCTTTGAAATTTTTTCGATTTCAAAGATGGAAACTCGAACTCAAATCTTTTTTAAAAGGGATAAAAATGATTTTATTAAGCTGAAACATACTTATATGGGTTCAGCAAACTATAATAAGCATGAAAAAATATACTGTCTTATTATTTTTGTATTTGATATTGACTCCAGTCTGCCGAGTTTATGGTACCCCTCAACCGGTTTATCAAAAACTAAGTTGATTCTGACTAGGTGTTTCTATTTCAGTAGATATTTATAATGGCGTTTTAATAATTTGTTGCAGATTTACTAAAATTTTTGATTATGAAAGTTTGAAATATGACACCGGATATGGAGCCACAGGCTGACCAATTTTAGCATTTTTTTGCTGAAATTTAGATTTTCTAAAAACTTTACAGTATACCGTATATACTGTATACGGTATACCGTATAACAGCCGAGGGTGACCAATTTTATGTAATTAAATTATAAGATATAAACTTACCAAACATATGTGGTTGATAAAACTGCATAGCATGTTCTTTGAGGCTGTGAATTTTTCCGTTCTGAATAAAGATACATTTATTGTACAGAAAAATTAATTGGTATAAATGAATTTATTAGCCATTACAGGTTTTTGCTGAAAAAACCTAAAAATTTTCATGAAAAAAACATAAAAAATGATAAAAGTCGGAAAATAAGATTTCACTTTCTCAAGAAATAAAGGGGAATATAATATACTATATGATGTAGTATATTATATTCCCTATAATATAGTCCCTAATAATATAGTCCCCTATAATATAGTCCCTTATAATATAGTCCCCTATAATATAGTCCCTTATATAGTCTATATCCCTTTATCACCTTTTGAATAATCTAATAGATGTAGGTTGAGGGAGCCAATCCTAACACTCCTAAGACCCCTTCTAGCCACTCATGACGCCGCTTTCTCTTCTTCTCAGCCCATATCCATTAGATTAATCAAAAGGTGATATAAGGATATAGTATATTTTGAAATATTAAATATTTGTTGTTAACCTCCTCACACCCTTTGACTATCTGAAGACAAGAAAATTTTCGGGAGCCAATACTGCGCAGAAATAACATCGTCACAGATNTACAATTCAAATATGGCATAGAGTTTGCAATTTTATTTCCAAAAATATTGTTGAAAATTTTATACGATTATCCGTTCGAAAGTTATTTTTTCCTACTTTTGTTTAGGATTTTCGCCAAAATTTCTTAAAAAATTAATTGTGTGAAAATGATACATAATATTAAAATTATGAGGAAACCAGTTTTTAGGAAAGTATTTGAGGATTCTTTTGATATAAATTCATTTTTTCTGCAGTCTTTATACGAAGAATAATTTTTTCCCAAGTGATTTTTATGAAACTCAAAATAATGAAAAAATAAATATTTTTCAAAAAATTATTTTTCGAAAGAATTGAACGGCAATTCAACCCAAATAAAGCCGACAAAGACAAATAGATCAAGTGTAGAACATAAGGTGGTACTGATTTTGAGCTTTCAGCGGATTAGCAATATTTTTCACATTTTACTTTGACACGCGGCGATATGAATTATTGTTTTGTAAGCGATCGAGATATCATATTTCAAATCTGAGACCAGCTTTAAATAGCTAGTGTTTCACTTGTTAGTTTGTAACGTATATCATAAAGTTCTATTGATTATAATAATTATATCATATCACATTTTTTCAATGACATATAAGTTATATGTCATTGTAAAAATGTAGGTTTTCAAGAAATACAGGTGAGTGAACCTCTCTTTTCTCTCGCAGTTACAGCCTGAGTTTTTTTAAATTGGGCCATGTTTTTCACCAGTCGCTAGATAGGGAGATTGAATTACCGTCAAAATGGGCATAACATATGACGCATTGGTAACACGCGACTTTTTAGGTCATTTTTTACCGAGAAGAAAAAATAGCCCAGTTTTGATTTAATTAATTGAACCAATCAGAAACAGTATTTCTTTAAGTGTTCAACAATAGAACATTTTTTGGAAAAAATCCCCTTATTGTGTTTCAATTATTTGAACCAATCAGGAACGAGCATTTCTTTTAAGGTTTAACAATGAAACCTTTATATTATTGTTATAAGTTTTTCAGATTAAAAGTCAATTCTAAATTTATTTAGCAGTTTTTGCTGCACCTCCTTAATAGCTTTCATACGTGATTATTTTATTCACTTCTCTAAATTTCTTGCTTAAAGTTAAATTTCTTGCTTAAGTTAGGGTTGGACATGAATAAACAGTATTTAAAACTGAAAATACTTGAATAATATTTTGCGCAAAACCCAAGCTTATTGTGTATCGTTTGAACATCTCTTCAGATAGTCTAGTTTTTTCGGTTGAAATTGTCTCGCGACAATTTTCAAAGTTATTTTTCCACTCATTTCTCTCAGTTAATAATAATTAAATATTATTAATAAAATATATTTTATTCAAATACTAGAACGATTTTTCAATGTTCCAGCAAATGTGCCATTTTTTTTCCGTGAAAAAAATGGCCCAATTTAGTTTTGTTGTTTTGGGGCATTTTTTTCACGCAGTCAACGCTGTCTGCCCGACTGGTGAAAAAAATGGCCCAAATTCAAAAAAACCCAGGCTGTATTCCCTTACACCTTTTTGATGATTTGAGAGATGTAGGTTGGGGAGCCAATCCTAACACTCCTGAGACCCTTCAGCCACTCATGAGGGCCGCTTTCTCTTCTTTTCAGCCTAAATCTCTCAAATCATCAAAAAGGTGTTAAAGGGATATAGTTCACAAACTACGAAATTTTAAAATGTTACGTGTTATTCACTAAATTCTATCCTTGATATCAATCAGGGAAGAATAAGTAAATTGATATCTCTTCCAGTTTTCCCGTGATAAGTGCTCAAAGTAGTGCCTTTAGATAGGCTTTTGGGTGTGAGGCGAAGTTCTCGTTTTTGGGTGTGAGGAGGTTAACAATTCTTTCAAAAGTTTTTTCCATGTCAATGACAATAAAATATCAAAATTCATTGCTAGAAAATGAATGTGGTTGTTCGCATCTCTCAGATTTCAGGTTCGGCTACTAGCAGACTTTTTCGACCAAAATTGAAAATTAATTTTCAAAATATTTATCTCATCAAACAACACATTCATTCTTCAAATTAATTCAATTCTTCAATTAACCCCCCCTCAAATCGAAAAATAAGTTTACTGCGATGATGTCATGTTTGTTCGAATTTGTTAACTTATTTTTCGATTTGAGGGGGTTTATTGAAGAATTGAATTAATTTGAAGAATGAATGTGTTGTTTGATAAGATAAATATTTTGAAACTTAATTTTCAATTTTGGTCGAAAAAGTCTGCTTGTAGCCGAACCTGACATCTGAGAGATGCGAACTACCACATGCATTTTCTAGGAATGAATTTAAATATTTTATTATTTTTTCTAATTATTTTAAAATTTTGCGCTTTCACAACAATCTGACCAGAGATAAATAAAATGTGTAGTTATCAAAGTATAAGCGCTCAAAGTTGTACCCTAAATGAGGCTTTGGAGCCCCCACAGATTATTTTTTCGGAGCTTTAAGGGTTAAAGAGTCCGGAACTGTAGTCAAAATTGTCAATTTTTACTAACCGTTGTCGTACAAAGAACTTCATCGGGTAAATCTTCAAAACTTTGCGCAGTGAAGACTGCTGCATGTGGATCATCTTCATTTTCGATATCCCAAGTTCCTCGTTGGCAGAAAATGGAATTTGGTTTAACACTCGCGGCTGCAGGGTGACTAATACTGCACTCGGAAGGATGATTGCATACAGCTAGAAATCCATTCAGGCCCAATTGAGGGAAAGCTTGGTAAACTGGTCCACATTTTGTTGTTGTTTTAGGTTCTAGAGTATTTAAGTTTGATTCAGGGTTTTTTAATTAAACATTTACTTCTACGAAACTAATCAGGAGCCTAGCTGGGCTTTCAGAAGGAATGTTTTTTTAGCAATTTTCAATCTCACTTTTCAAATTATTCATAAGTTTTGCTATAAAAAAAATAAATATATAGAAAAAATTTCGGAACTTTCTAAAAAATTGAAACAAAAGATTAAAACGCTACTTTACAATAAAATCACATGCTATAGTATGTCACATTTTTGCTCATATTTTAATGTTTTGCGGAAATATGAAATTGACGGGAAAACATTTTTTAACAAAAAACATTTATTAACAAAACTTTTTCCAACAAAACATTTTCCAACAAAACATTTTTTAACAAAACATTTTTTAACAAAAAACACATTTTTTTCACAAAAAACACATTTTTTCACAAAAAACATATTTTAGCAAAAAAAATCATTTTTTAACAAATAAAACATTTTTTAACAAAAAACATTTTTTAACAGAAAACATTTTTTAGCGAAAAAAATCATTTTTTAACACGATATAAACAGTTTTAAGCAAAAAAACATTTTTTAACAGAAAAACATTTTTTAACAAACAACCATTTTAGCAAAAAACGATTTTTTAA
Source organism: Oikopleura vanhoeffeni (assembly GCA_004367855.1). Taxonomy (NCBI): domain Eukaryota; kingdom Metazoa; phylum Chordata; class Appendicularia; order Copelata; family Oikopleuridae; genus Oikopleura; species Oikopleura vanhoeffeni. The sequence continues at coordinate 84,961 of SCLH01000084.1, read as the reverse complement.
CCAAAATAAAATATTCTTTAAACAAAAGAAATATTTTAACAAAAGAAAACATTTTTTAAAACAAACAAAAATATTTAATAACAAAATTTTTGTTTTTTAACAAAATAAAAACATTTTGAGTTTCAAACTCATCAAAAGACCCCACATTTGGTTGGAAGGTGAAAATCCTCACACAAAAATATCAAAAATATATCTCGGTTGCATTAATTAGTGTTTTGAAAAAGGATCTATAATTATGCTTTATTAATAAAGTACAGAATGGGTAAACTTTTCCTAACAAGATTTGAAAACTCGTGCCCAGTATACACGGGATTAAACCGTGCAAAACTTCTTTGTCAGGAAAAAAATTAGGGTCGGGGTGAGTAGATTAAGGTTCCGTAGTAACCCTTGTCTTCTTGCACTAACCCTAGTTTTTTGTTGACAAAAAGTTTTGCCATGCCCCGAGTGTACACTTTAATTTTATGTGTACACTGATATCATCCTATCTTGAAAGTATTAGAACTAGGGTCAGGTAAACTCGTGTCCAGTGTACACGGTATAGAACGACGCAAAGCTGTTTCTTGGGAAAGGCTAGGGTTAGGGTTTAAAAATAGGGTCGTGTTCCGCAGGAACAAAAATAAATCATTTTTTTACAAAAGAAAACATTTTTTAACAAACAAAATATTATATAACAAATTTTTTTTTTTTAACAAATAAAAACATTTTTAACCCTTGGAAGCTCCAAATTGTTTTATTCGGCAGAGGCTCATGCACCACTAAAGTGGAGCAACTTTGAGCCTTCATTACGGATTAACTACATTTTATAAAAAGCCGTGAATGATCTTAATTTTGTAAGCGATAGTCCAACTTAGCGAGGGTAATCAATTAGATTTAAATTTTATCCAAAACGCCGAAACTAAGCTGCAAAGATTGGACTTTGATCACTTAATTCTCATTGAAAACAGGATATTTTTCAAAAACATTTCTTTCAATATTCGCACTCATTAAGACCTTGGCTTTCACAATTTTTTTTTCGATTTTCAATCTATCTTCCCGTTTTCTCATAAATAGACAATTAGCAGCGCGAGTGATCAAATAAAGTTATAAAAGAACGTTTGTTATAATTTAACCGCTAAGACTTCGAATATTATCTCGAGGTAAGTCAACTTTCTGATCAGTGTTGCCGTAGCTTATTTGAACCTACTTTTCGAAAATTTTTTAGTTTTTTCCGAATTTTTATTTTTATTTTTTTCCGAATTTTTTCTCAAAAATTGAAAAATCACTCCACGATAAAAATAAAAAGAGTTCCGATGGTGGAAATTTTATTTTTTTATTTTTTGAAAGTACTCAAAAGACTTTCCTAAAATCACTTCCTCATTCATCTATCGTTTAAACTGTTTGATCAGCACGGCATTTTAGAGTTTTTGAAAGAAATTCTCTAAAAAAGTAAGATGAAATAATTTTTGAACGAGAAGTCTAGAAAATTTTAAACTGCCATTTTTGAATTCCTCGTGGCAAACTCTATGTTGGGTTTGATCAAAAATTTCCAGGTTTTTTTTTTTCACGATTTCAGCGGATTCAAATTTTCAGCAGCACTAAAGTGGTGCTGAGTTCCAAGGGTTAACAAAAAAAAAAATAATTTTTTTAACAAAAAATACATTTTTCTCAACTTTAAAAAAAAAACATTTTGAGTTTCAACTCATCAAAAGACACAACATTTGTTGGAAGGTGAAAATCCTCACACAAAAATATCAAAACTATATTTGTTAAAAAATGCTGTTTTTGTCAAAAAACTTTTTTGTTAAAAAACCCCCTGCCGAAATTGACATCGATTGATTTTATCTGGACAATTTTCAAATATCAGATAATTAAATTCTAAGGCTTTAAATATTATGAAATGATATTCAAGAAAGCTCATTAGCGAGCTGAATCTTTATGAATCGTAGAAACATGTTTTTATGTCTATAACTTATAGAGTCTATAAGGGTCATATATAGATATCATATATGGAATATTTATCTTAAATTTCAGAACAGGTAAAATCCTTCTTGGGTGTGTATACTTCTTGGGTGTGTAGTTTATTGTGCTATTCAGTGTAGAATGGCGAGTGAGGTGGGGCAAGTGAGATGGCCAAGAGAGAGGGGAAGATGATCACGTGGGGAGCTCCCATCTGTTCAAATCACAAAAACAAACCGAAAAATAGCTTCCCTATTTTGAATTTTATCTCGTTTCTTAAATAACAGTAGCTTAAAGAAAAACTCTTCTAAATAACTCTGTATGGAAAATTTTTTGTCGTCTAATGAAACTTTCATAAGCGAAACTCAAAAATTAATTTTTTATCAAAAATGTGCGCATTTAAACTTTTTTCGGCAGAAAACTAGTAGTTTTCTGGTAAGTTCGAAATTGAGAAAAAAGTTATATTTTATTACCTGACGATAATTCTGTGTTCCAATTTGGTCTGGTATTTGCTTTACAAGCTGTAGGCTGTCACTTGTTGAGATTAAAATAGAGGCTAAGAGAGCTATCAAAAATCCTAGGATTCTTAAAAATTTGTTCCAAAAAAACATTTGAAATATTTCCGGTTTCCGAGAAGATATAATGAACGATTTGAAATAAGGAATTTCAAAACTCAAAAATGTGTAACGATGTTTTGAAGGGGGTACTGGTCGCTGAAATTGATTTTTCTCGATGAAATATTAGCCAACCAGGGCTTCGAGGATATTATTGAGATTAACCAGTTTGTAGATCTAGCCTTTAGCATGCGCAGGAAATGTGACAAAACTTTTTTGTATGCACACACTCCCTGTCACATAAGCAGCACAAGCGGACCCAATCTAAAATGGTAAAAACATCTCCTCCCACGCTTTATGTCGAAATTATCTGAAATTTTGACATAACTTGTAAAAGTGTTAGGCCAAACTTAATCTCGGTCAAAATTTTAAATTTCGCTCTAGTTTTTCTAGAATATGCAGAAAACTACCGTTTTTGGCAATTATCCGTCGGAAAAACTATCTCCTCGTAGGATTTTTTTCAAATTCATCCATTTTTTTCTAAGCTAGCTCATACGAATACGAACAATAAACTCGGTCATTTTTTTTGAATTTCGACCTTAAACTCGAAATTTGATTTTTTAGGGACCCACGAGAAAATTTTCGAAAACAAAATTGCTTCGATTTTTTTGTTATTAGGCTCAAAAGTGAGCCACTGATACACTTATCAGAAAATTGGCTTACGTCAATATGGAATTTTGACGTTTCAGTTGTTTAATTAAAGCGAACGTAATTTTTTAAGTTCATTTTGAAAAAAATACTTAGAAAAAAATCGAAAAAACGCAAAAATGAACTAAAAAAATTTCGCTTGCTTCAATTCAACAACTAAAACGTCAAAATATCATATTGACGTAAGCCAACTTTTTGATCAGTGTTTCAGTGACTTTCTTTTGAGTCTACTTAACAAAATATCGAAGCATTTTTTTTTCGAAAATTTTCTCGTGGGTCCCTAAAAAAATCATATTTCGAGTTAAGGGTTGAAATCCAAAAAATTGACCAAGTTTATTTTTTGTATTTGTATGAGCTAGCTTAGAAAAAAAAATAAATGAATTTGAAAAAAATTCCTAGGAGGAGATAGTTTTTCCGACGGATAATTGCCAAAAAACGGTGGTTTTCTGCATATTCTAGATAAACTAGAGCGAAATTAAACATTAAGACCAAGGTTAAGTTTGGCCTAACACTTTTACAAGTTAAGTCAAAATTTCAGATAATTTCGACATAAAACGTGNAAGTACCAAACGCGCGTTTTTAGAGTGTTTATTTTAAAGACGATTTATAAAGTAAAAATAATCGATCTGACAAAAATCAGATTAAACAAAGTGAGCTCAGAAGTTCCAAGTTACGGTCTAGAAAGTTTTGTTTCAGAATGATCGATGTGACTAAAAGTTTCCAATCAAGCGAAAAAAAATTGAAAAAGTGCAAATCTGCCAAAGTGCACCGACCCCCTTAAGCTATCTTGTAGAGAATTTTTGCTGGTCATTTTAAGACTCATGATTTTTTTTATGAAATTTTGTCAAAAAAATTGATATCAAGGTACGTGATTGACCCATAGTTGTTAATACGTTCATGAGAAAGTCGATTCTTCCGGTTCCTTTGAGGGTATTTTCAAGTCTCTACGATGAACTTGAACTTTGACCGCTTATTTAAGGTCTACCACTTTGTCGCCGACCCTAATCCTCAAAAACGGGGTCCTAAAAAAACGCTTAATTTCCACTCATCGTCGAAAATTTAAGTTTTGATATTATGAAAAATCGGAAATAATCCTTCATTTTTCGAATTTTATTTTTTAGCCAAAAGTCTCAGCCAAAAGTTTTAGCCAAAAGTCTCAGTATCAAATTTTTTTTCGTTTGATACTCATATGCAGTCAATTCCGATCATTTGAAAATTCCGGATTTTTAAAATTTTGAAAAAAAATCGCGAAAAAATTTGGAAAATTTTAAAAATATTTCAAATTTTTTTTTGGGAACAAATTATTCAGAATGGCATCTCAGGATTTTTGATAGCCTTCTAAGCTTTTTTTGTCTCAACAAGTGACAGCCTACAGCTTGTAAAGCAAATACCTGACTAAATTGGAACAAATGTAATATCGTCAGGTAATAAAAATAAACCGTTCTTTTCTTAAGTCGTAGACTTTAGAAATGAGTCTGTACCCAGACTTGATTTCTGCCATCTAGCTGCCAATTATAAAAATCGAGCCATATATAAACCAATCGAGCCATATAAGCAAAATTTTATTAACATATTTTTTATTATGTTTAAATACAAATAAGCCAATTTGCTATACAATTAAAAAAAAACTTTTTTTTAAAAAAGCATAAAAAGGTATTTAATGGGGATAAGAAAATAAAAAGTTGCAGAAATTCCCTCCAGTTTACACACAAAAGTGCAATAATAAGATGAAATTAACCTTTATTTATATTTGAAACTACCTCATATTAAACTTCGAATGATTTCCTTTTGCTCTGTCTAAAAATAATTATAATTTTTTAACAAAATTCTTTAGTGAAATGGCTCTTAAATTGTTGTGGAATATTTTATTTCTCGTTCAAGGTCAATTTCAAGTTCATCGTATAAACTTCAAAGTACCACCAAAAGAATCGGAAGGGTCGATTTTCTCATGAAATATCAGCATCTATGGGTCAACTATGTACTTAAAGGTCACTAGAGAATAAAACTGGTCAGATTTCACAGAGGAATTTTTGCTCTCTGGCGCCCTTTCAGCACATAATTGACTCATAGTTGCTAATATTTCCATCAATAAGTCGACCCTTCCGATTCTTTTGAGGGTACTTACAAGTCTCTAAGATGAATGGTAATTTGATATACGATATACCATATACGGTAATTTGATTAAGTACTCAAATTACGTGTTAATGAACTTCAAACGTTTTTAAGACTTTTTTCTGATCACACCAAATTCCGAATTAAATCCAAAAATAAGGTTTGAAATATGTCATAAATAAATCTTTATTTCTTGAAAAATAGGATCACGTGACGTTTTTGGGAAATGTCGTTATGTTCAAAATTCTAAGATTATGTGTTAATAAGTCCTCAGAATTTTCCGCGTAATTTAAGTACTATTTGTGTACTTGAACCAAAACCTTATTTCTTAATTTGAAGGTCACGTGATCGTTTTTGAGCATTGGTGTAATGGAATAAAATCTTGAAAACTTCTAAAGAACCTTTGAACTTTTTTTTAAAATAGATTTAACCCCCCTCTGCACGAGCGTGTTTCAGAACACAGAGACCAAAAATATTTTGGGGAAGTGACATTTTGGCCGGTGGAATATCGGAGCAGACCCCCGATAGTTTCCCTTATTTTTAATTTAAATAATTTAGGTGAGTTCTAGAAATTACTCATCAGACCCGGAATGCATTATTTGGGTGCAATTTTAAATGCAGTTAAAACAGTACTGGAACAAGATAATGATCTACAAGGTAGCAAATTTTACTGTGACAACGGCCCTTATTCTGAAAAATCAAGTAAATGGAGTTTTGTATGCTCAAAATCAAAGTAAGTGCTCTAAATGGGCGTTTCAAAAGGTCAGTTTCAGACAACTAGATGGCCAAAAATTTTTTTTGCCCGAAATCATTTTTTTCTGGGTCAACAACTCCCGTGAGGTCAAATAATTTGTATCAACTACTGTAGTTCTCTCGTTAGTTTTATCGGTGCGCTCCCTAACTATGTGTGTGATCTGAAACACTCTCGTGCAGGTTGGGGTAGTATATCTCGTGCAGGTGGGGGTTAAGCAATTTTTGGAAAAAACAGTACAATTTTGGCCGACCTTATTTCTTGAATATACGGTCACGTGATCATCTTTGGACTATGGTGTAATGGAAAAAAGTCTTAGAATTTTTTTTTGATCAAGATGAAAGGTGTTATTTGGTGATTCCAAAAATTTTTGCAAAAAATAAGTACCGTAATACAGAAAAAATTTTCGAAAAAAAACGCACAAATCTCATTTTGTTTTGAAGTTCATCGATAACTTTATAACTAATCTTGTCATCTATGATTAAGCGTCGTGAAATACGATTAAATGGTGAATGGCAGCTGGATGGCAGAAATCAAGTCTATGAGTTAATTTCAAACTTACCAGAAAACTACTAGTTTTCCGCCGAAAACAAGGTTAAATGCGCACATTTTTGATAGAAAAATAAATTTTTGAATTTCGCTCATGAAAGTTTCATTAGACGACAGCCTAGTGGACAGCAAAATTTATGCCAAACAGAGTTATTTGAAAGATTTTTCTTTAAGGTACTTTAATTTAAGAAACGAGATGAAATTCAAAATAGGGAAGCTATTTTTTGGTTTGTTTTTGTGATTTGAACAGATGGGAGCTCCCCACGTGATCATCTTNTCACTCGCCACTCTACACTGAATAGCACAATAAACTATACACACCCAAGAAAGATTTTACCTGTTTCGAAATTTAACATATTACTTCCGTAGAGGATATAGATATATAATCATTCGTTATTATACGTGTTAACATTTTTAACGAACAAAAATGAAATTATCACTCACTTTCACATCTTAACTTTCTGAATTCGTAAATGAATTGTCCTCGGCTAGCATTGCACTTGATTATTGCTGCAGATGGTTCACACTCAGCTTCAAATCCTGCTTTTGGTTTTATTTTGCACTAAAATAACGAATAATTTTCTTTTATTTATTATTGCCGTCAAATATCCAAAGTTATTCACATATTTTGTTATCTTATTTAAGAATATCAGTTTAATTAAGCACTTCTTTTCGGGAATTTGCATAATTTTCGAAACTTTTCAATCTATAAAAATTTTCAAATTGCATTAAAAAGCGCAACATGTAAATTTAAAATATTTTTTTTTATACATGTATTAGTTGGTTTACCAAAATTACTGAGTTACAGTGAGTTCTCTTAGAAAAAAACAAAAATAACTTCTGGCGTTTTTATAATAACATTTAACAACAGTGAACGCGAGTTTTGATTACCACTCACTGTTGGCAGAAATTTGTTCAGTTGAGATACCCCTAGTTGCTAAAATTGTATATGAGCATATGGATAGTTTTATGTTTGGGACTATTAGTCGTTATTCTTGTTTACTTACGACGGTTCTTATGCAAACAATTTCCATTTTGTCTAAATCTTCAACTTCGATGTGATCAGTGATAACACCACATGGCGTGAAGTGGTTCGCATCTTTTGCGCAAGCTACGAATGGAGCAACGGAGTTATTTGGAAACCATTTCCCTCGTGAATTTGAATTGGCTTTTGTGCATCTTAATTCAGTGTGATTTGGCTTTGAAGGGTTAAATTCACACAAGTACATCCTAGTGTAAATTATGGCACGTTTAGCCGTGAATCTACTACGTAATTAGAGGGCTATATTACAAATTAATTTGAGTGTGTCATGAAAGACGTCCCGAAATTGAATTCCTCAAAATTTATTCTTTTGATTTTTTCATCGCGTCTGCTGGAATACTTACTGCTCTAGTTGCAAATAGCGGCAAGACCAAAAGTGTTTCGTTAAAGAGGACACCAGTCTTGAATTTAATTATTCATCTAATTTTTGGAAAAGTAGATAAGGGCTCTTAGTAGATAAGGGGGTGGATCGCTTTTTGGTATCTTTCAATCACACCTAAGAATTATTCTAGAGCAGTTGTGAAAAATCTGAGGATACCTGTCTGTAGATTCATCTTTCGTCTAACGATTACACATCTCAAACTCAACATTGTCACATCACACCACCAGGTGCTGC
>SCLH01000084.1:64151-76260 GCA_004367855.1 Oikopleura vanhoeffeni | reverse complement strand
TCAATTCTAGAACACCCAAGCGTTTTTTAAAGTTATACTCCTATTAGGCCCCACATACAAAGCGTCTGAAAATTCATACAGAGTACGGGATAAATGAGGTCACATAAATGAGGGATATTTTTGGCCCATTTTTTTTAAATTTCGGTCTTATATTTTCTAGAATTTCTCTTGAACGCCGATTTTTACAATTTTTCCTCTACAAACTAATACTACTTTTAGACTGATGTTCAGAATAATGCCTTTTTTCGACTGAGGTAAATAAATATAGTGTGGTCAATACTTTTGGCTCGGATTTTTTAGTTTTGTCCCAGTATTCTGAAAATTCGATTTTCAGGGAACCAGAAATCAAAAGTTCAACTGATCGGAACAAAAGTACCACCAAATTCAAGCTGAGAGTTCACTGACTAAAAAATTTGCTTACAGATGATCGAAATTTTGAACCAATCAGCCTCAAATTCGATAATTAGGTTTAACATTTTTGCTTACAAATAATTAAAATTTCTCGAATTCGATTACGAAATTTCTGATTATTTTAATGTCATGCATCGTTTTTGGCGGGTCATATTCACCAATAAAAAATGTTCATACCGGTATCATGGTGGAAAACCGGTTTTATGAAGGTTAAAGCAAAAATATATTCGAATTTTAAAAATTCAAGATTTTGTTCTAAATTGTTTTGAAAAAATGGTTGCAACCATGAGATTTCCTGGGTCAACTGTAGTCATAATCGATAGGAATGTATCATAAAACAATTTCATAAAGGGCTCAAAAAAGCGACACCCACCCCCTAACAGGGGTTTGGGACTCTGATTTAATAAAGACCTCAGAGGCATTAAAAAAGCTCCAAACGTATTCGGGGTGATAACAAAGTGTACTACCAACTAAATAATCAAAAAAAACTTTCGAAAGTTTCACATTTTTCCGATTTTCTTCTGAGTAGTTTCTTAAAAATGAAGTTAAAATAGAGTTTCCTTGAATTTGACCACCTAACCCTTGTGAGCACAGAGCCACAATTGTGGCCTCTAGCATACCTAAAATCATTCAAAAACGGCAAAAAAACGGGATCGTAGAGTCTTTTTTTTCAAACACATAAAGAATCTTGATTCGGTTCCGAAAAATAATTGAAATTTTTTCAAATGTTTGTTCCAGAATTACGGGTATTGATTATAAAGATTTTTCGCCTATGTTTCACTTTCTGAAAAATTATTTCAGAACTAGACATAAAATACAAGTGTAAGATTAGCCAGTTTTTAGGAAAGTGTTTGTGCATGCATAACAGTTGAAATTAAAATTTATTGGTATCTAGGGGCAGATATTTTTTTTCGGAAGTGAAATTTCTAAATTTTTCAACTTCAAGTATCCCATGAAAAAATTCAATTATAATAAAAGTGAATTTAAGCAATCAAAAGCTGTCAGCAGTTGTACTTCATAACCATATTAATTTCAAATGATAAAAAAAAGTGTAATAATCTGCTTTTACAGGGAAAAATGAACATTTTTAATCTAAAATCATGATTTTTCCATCAAAATTTTTGACTTATTTATAAATTACTTTTGATGTATGAGATATAAATCAAAGCGGACAAAACGATGACGTAGGCCAGATACTTGTGCATCGTTTCCGACGGAAAGGTCACTTGTGAAGACAACTGTAACCGTGTATCACGTGATATGGTATACCTTGCTTTTCTCATTTTATTTTCTAGAACTACAAATTGAAATTCTAGAATATAAAATTTCAGATGCGAAAGTATTACCTCTGAACTTCCTTATGCAGAAAAAATTTAAATTCCAACTGCCTTAAGCTTTCTGTAAACAACATTCAAAGTAGAGCCACAATTGTGGCTCTGGTGCTTTGGCGGAACTATTTTTTATATGCTCACAAGGGTTAAGGGGTGGGCGTCGTAATTTTTTGAGCCCTTTATAGAATTAATTTATTATACATTAATATCGGATATGACTAAAGTTGACCCAAGGAATCTCATGGTGGCAATTATTTCTAACAAAACAATCTAGAATTTTCAAACTTCGAGTATTTTTTAGCTTAAACCCGCATAAGACCGGTATTCTACAATGATATGAAAATTTTTTATCGTTGAATATGACCCACCTTAAACAATGCATGACATTACATTTATCAAAAATGTCTTAATCGAGTTTTAGAAATTTCAATTATTTTTAAGCAAAAATGTTAAACGTAATTATCGAATTTGACACTGATTGGTTCAAAATTTTGATTAGCTGTAAGCAGATTTTTTGATCAGTGAACTCTCAGCTGGTGTTACTTTTGTTCTGATTAGACGAAATTTTCATTTCCGCTTTACTCCAAGTCAATTTTCTAGAAATCTTGAATATTAATCAAAAATTCCTTCCAACCACATTGACCGCATTATATTGATCTATCTTAGTCGAAAAAACAGCTTTGTTCTAAACATTTGTCTACAAGAAGATAGAGTTTGAAGTCGAAAAACTGGGAAAATCGGCGTTCAAGTGAGATTCTAGAATAAAAATGTCAAAATTTGGAAAAAATCCTTCCAACCACATTTTTGTTCTCATTTAACCGCTACTTTGTGTAAATTTTGAGACGCTTTGTATGTGGATAGGAAGATAGATTTAAAAAAAAACGTTTAGTGTTCTAGAATAGACTCAACACCTGGTGGTGTGATGTAACAATAATTTGTTTTTTTTTTGAGATTGTCAAAATAATTAAAATCACAAATAAATTTGTAATAACTTGTCCAATTATTATGATAGAACGCTTATTGAAGCGTTGGCTATAACTTTTTTTAAGCCACCTTTAAATGAACAAGTTTGTGTTTGAGTTTTTTGGTGCCTTATTTTTACAATTATTAAACTTTCTAGAATAGATATAAGGATGTTTTTATTTTTTAAATAAAAAACATCAGTATATCTTTGAATATATTCAGGTAGGATTATTTTAAATATTTTATATTCTGTTTAAACTTTGTACTGTAGTCCTGATGATGCCGAAAATGGCGAAATATCGACTTTAAATAAATTACAAATTTATTTGTGATGTGACAATGTTGACTTTGAGATATGGAATAGTTAGACGAAGGCTAGACCGATGAACGGGTATCCTCAGATTTTTCACAACTGGTCTAGAATTATTATTTCAAAATATGTTCTTGACGCAAGCCAATTTTCTGATCAATGCTTCTGTGGCTTTCTTTTGAGCCTACTTCGAAAAACTCGAAGCACATTTTTTTTAAAATTTTTTTCACGTGACCTTATATAAAACATATTTCGGATTCTAGACTAAAATTCACAAAAAGCCTATCTTTATCTTTTGAAAACGTTCTGAAGAACACTGAGGTTAAAGTTTGAGGCATTTTGCAAATGTATCTTCTGAGGAGATAGATTTTTAGGTCTAAAATTGTCAAAAACGTCGGTTATTTGCGGTTCTAGAATTGGTTAGTCGCCGAATCAAGGCATAAAACCATTACTTGCTATGTGAAAATTTGTGCTAAATTGGATATATGGTCTAGGAAGTCATAGATTTCGCAGAATAAAAACTGTCAACTGGTAACGATATTGTAATTATTGATGTGATGGTTAAAAACAATTTATGATGTTTTTTGAAAGATTCAAGATAAATCTTCAAGTCGGCATTTTCGGTTTTGCTCATAATCTCTTAGTTTCCGTATATTTCACCGAGAAACCGTCAAATCACCCCCCTCATTAATCACGACAAATCACTCTTGGTCTCGACGCCACCAAGGTGTGCATTTAACGCATTAGGATCATTTATTTATTTAACAACAAAACGTTATTTTTCGTCCCAATATCGTCGAAATTTATCGAAAATTTTGTTTGCTATATTTAATAAGAACATTGTAACCCGTATTCTCTGTGTCTTCTGTATTACAAGCCACTTGACACGCAGAGTGTCCACAAATTAAATCTATCGAGTCATCAATATTATAATAACTTCGGACGTCTTCACAGCCAGCTGGTGATTTTGTTACTGCATGTTCTCTGATAGTTGAGTGTAACCAATCAGTATAGCTGGTGACTCGTGCATAAACTCCAGGTTTTCCTTTTCTTGCACACCCTTCACCCCAAGAGACCACACCTCTTAGTACAGGGTTTTGATGGCCGATATATTCGCCTGTACTGGGGTTTGTCCAGAATTCTGTTCGCTCAGTTTCTTCGACGCAGATGAGTGGACCACCTGAATCCCCTTGACAAGCATCAATTCCACCTTCCTCGTGACCAAAACATGACATTGCATCACTGCGGTAATAACTGACTCCATCCTCTGAAAATTAAGTTATTTTTTTATTAATCATGTCAAAAGTAACTTTGTCATTTAATTATAGGTTTCAATGACTACTCTTGATGGTGATAAAAGTAACCTCAATTTGACAATTAACTGGGAAGATTAAACAAATTCATTTAGTAAAATATACTCGATGTTTATCATAATTAATTTACTTGTTGAAGTTTTTTTAATCGAAATTAAAACTCTGGATTCGACTGAGATAAAATGTTGAACATAAATAATTTAAGTTGTATGCATTTTTTCATAAGTCAACTTAAAGCTATAATGTGCTCAAAAAATTTCAACTCTCTAGTGTCCAGATTGTCAGATTTCTGTAAATAAAAACATGTCAAAATCTTGAAAATTTTCAAAAACTATTCTTTCGAATTTAATGCACAAAACATTTATACTTGCCTGATTCTATTTTTGGTGTCTCACTCATGGTCTGTCATACCTCAATTTCATTCCAGTATATGACGGTCCCAGCTATTAGGGGTTATTTGAAATTCGGATTTCAAAAATTTATGAAATTATAATGACCAAATTAGGTTTCAAGTATCTCGCTAAGTGTCTGTTTTGGTCGCTTGAGGTGGTCGCTGTGTTTGGATGAACTCAAGTTTCCCATGTTTAAAGAAAATAAGTACAAGCCTTAATTTTATATCTGAAAAAGAAAAACTAACCGGTGTATGCTGCGTCACAAGTTTCATTGTAGAAAAGATGAACTTGAGCATCTTGGAGGATGTCAGGAAGAGAAGTCCATTTGTTTTCTTGTCGATAACCCCATCCGGCAACAAAGCAATTAATTTTTTGACTTTGCTTTCCTGTCTCTGGATTAATGGGAAATGTGACCAAGTCAAGCTTGTCATCTAAATTCAAAAAGTTTTACAAAGCTGAAATTGTGTTCGTGATTCGAATAAGCAATTTCAAAAATGTTTGAAGAATTTCTAAAGATATGTCGTGAAAATTTCTCTTGCGATTATTTTGAAATTAATTTATGACATGACATATCTAAGCGATGTCGAAATAAATTATTCGAAAATGATTACCACAAAAATGCAAGGGTAATTTTTGTAACGGATTTGAAAGTCGTCAATACTAGCAACCCGATGCTTTGTATTGGTAAAATTATACGAAAACAATTTGAATTATTTATCATCAAAAAAAAACGATTTGACTGTTCATGGTAGATAGGTTGTTAAAACCATTGAAATTTTTGGTTTCGGAAAACAACGCATCTGATCGAGCTCTTAGGTAGCTCAGGACCAAACATTTTCAGAACAAATCTGAACAAACACAATTCGTCGAATCGGACCATGTTTATTATTTTTTCAGAATCTTCTAGAATATAAAGCTTTTTATTATTCTGGTTGTGACGACCATAAATGATTGATTAACATAAATGATTGATAAACGGCAATTTCAGTGCAAAAAACTGTCTAAGAATTCAAATTTTCATAGGACTTCTTTCATTGAGCAGCTCAATTTGAGCTTGTTTCGGTTTAATTTAATTTCAAAAAATCTGCAAGGTAAAATTTAACTTCATTCGGATAATCTAAAAAAAAACAATGCTACGAGTCTTCTGACCGATAAAATTTCAATCTTCAATGACCCTTTGTTTTTATGATTTTTAAACTTACCGTCAGATAAAACCATATCGTCTTTTAGTGAATCAAACGCATTTGGGAGACAAGCCGGTTGAACATGCTGATTATATTGGACGTCGCTTGATAATTTCAATAGACAAATATCGTTTAATACAGTAACCGATCTGTCATAATTCGGATGTTGAATAATTTCGGCGATTCCGGCGCATTGTTCTAATGAAACAGATTCGGTCTTGGCGTTTGCTGCTTGCTTATAGTCTCGACCAAAACATAAATCCTTTTAAGAGTTGATTTTTGAAAAAAAATTGGAACTTACTTTGGAAATATCATTTTTTTAATCGCATGATTGTTAAACAATCATTGTTTACCTATAATTTTTCGTAAATTATTAAAGATTATTTAAATACTGCGTGACTTTTAAGTCTGTTGTACAAATTGTTTTATACAAATTGCATTATGCATTTGAGGTTAACTAGCTCTCAACAAAGGAAGTCTATTTTAAGTAATCAACCGAACTAATAAGGACGGCTTAATTTTTTTATATTTTTGATGAATTAAACAAATCATGCGTTTATTTATTTTTTTCAATTTTCGTACCATAATCGACTATGAGAAATCAAATTTTTATCTTTTTGGCGTGTTTTTAGTTATTAAATTTTTCAGGAAGTTTTTATTTCATAATGAAAAATATTCACGTCAATCAAGCGCTCATTGATTATTTTTTTCCCCATTTTTCTCAAATTGACTCATAATTCCAAAAATGATACCAACTACCAGAATACACCGGCATTGTACAATAAGGTTAAAATCTGGTCTTTACTCATCTGAAGTGTCGAAAAATACATTTTTGTCTTGACCCTACCTAATACTAACGTGCTCCAAAAAGAACTAACTCTTCAAAATTAATTTGAGATTAATTCGAAAAAAAAATTATAATTTTTGTTAAAGTGGTTCGAGTACACTTGTGAAAACAGTATGCATATTTGATTTATTTAAAACACACGTTTACGTAAACATCAAACCATTCCTTATCTTTGAAATACCATGCTGGGATAGTACAACAATGAGCAGCAGTCACAGCCCAGTTCTTTGCGATAAGAGTAGCACCACATCCGTAAAAATAAGCGATAAAACTCCATGCATGCTCTTGTGCATTTTCACCACCGATAATTCGGTCGCCCATATCAGATCCCCCACCTAGATTTTTAGGCTTTCGTTTACCTCGACCCAAATCATCAGTGACCGGCGCATAAGCACCATTTCCAAGAAGGAAATCGGGAGAATCAACAGTGAAAGTATCGTCATCTTCTCGTTGATCACACCAATATCCAGCTAAAATTTATTTTTGAAACAGAAAAATTGTATCACGTATATCCTTTATCCAACCGAAGTTAATCTTGAAAATGAGGGTTATCTCTATAGCGCCTGTTAAAATCCCTCTAATGCTGTCTGAGAGATTGTGTTAGTGATTGCCTTAGTGATTACCCACCAAGCAACTTTGCCGCTTCCAATACCCAGCACCCTCGCCTGATATCATACTGAAGACAGTCACCAAGATAACATTAGTGGGATTCTTACACGCGCTATAGAGAAAACCCTCATTTTCAAGATCCACTTTGGTTGGAAAAAAGGATATGCGTAGGGCTAACGCGCCAAAATTTCACGGGCTAACGCGCCAAAATTTTTAGTGTCAAAAACTGTCCTAGGACAAAAATTTTCAGATTCATGCGACCCTTTTATCGAGTATTTTTTTTTGCGCGTTCGCCCTAGATATGCGGTAAATTCACAAAAATTCAAATAAGATTCAAGGAAAATACATTTAACAATTATAATTTATAAATTATAATCCATATTCACATTGTTTTTCAATGATATCAGATCTCTGTATCAAACCAAGCCATCTGCGTTTTTATCGTTATTTGCTATCTTGGCAGGATTTGTTGGAAAATAAATTTTTAAATTATTTCACTACTTTATGCCCTTATTATACTATCCGGAATATCCCGGCCCTACTACTGAAAAACAGACTACGTTTGCTATACTAGTACAGGGCCGGGATATTCCGGATAGTGTGAAACGGGGATATCAGTCAAATTGAGTTTCGTGGAAAAACCAAGCACCTTCAATTATCTACAGAGTTCCATCTGACAAATATAATCAGATTTTTTCGGGACAAGTGTGAATTGACATACAATGAGATTCAAATGATTTCAAGATAATGAACTGATATTCGAAAATCACTCATTAATGAGCTGAAACACTTTGCATCGAAGGGACCCGTTTTTGCCTCGACACTCTTTTGGACTCATATGATATGAGTCATTTGACTCATACAGTGGGTGAGACCAATGGGCAACAGTGACTACATGGCAACAGTGAGACCAATTGGCAACACTTTTTGCGAAGTTGATTTTTTCAGGAGCCTATATGAGACCAATGGGCAACACTCTGAAATTTTTGGTAATATTTTCTATGGCAATTGTTAGTTCGATTTACGCCATAATTTGTGATAAATTTATATTAAATTGAATATTTTTGTCGAATATATTTTTAAATATCACAGATACTAGGAGGGTTCCGGCGGATAGGTGCAAGAGTTTCTTCGCTCAAAACCATTCACCTATTAGCCGGATTTCACCTGCGTTCCCAACCGCCGGATTTCACGCAATCCGCCGGACGTGGCTGGAAGATTACCGCCGATGCTGTCAACTAAAAACAAAGGTCCAGAGAAATTGCTCCATTTTTAATCATAACATGCAAAAATGACGGCTTTGAAAAACGCCTTAGAAGACTACTTTTCGGAGTATCGACTCCACGCGAGGTAATATTGAATAGCTGTCTAGAAGCCTTAATTTGATCTTTATATTCGGACAAAATATATTAAATAAAATTTCTATTAGAAAACGAATTCTAAGAAAAAAAATTACCATTAAAAAACTTCACTTATCACTAAAATTCTAAAATATGCCTATTTTGGCTTTTCGAAACGCCTATCTTTTTGCCTAGGAAGTTTTGAAAAAAACCCAACTTTTTGCCTTTCGTCTATCCGCCGGAAAATTTTTTCGCTCAAAACTTCACCATAGCCGGATTTCACCTGTCCGCCTTCACCTATCGCCGGACCCTGCTGTATAATGTTTTAATTTTATAATTAGAACAAACTATCGAAAAACTGGTTTAAGTTTTTAGAAAAATACATGTATCAAATTAAAAAAATCGGACTAGTGGAACCAATGGGCAAACCCTCGTATGAGACCAATGGCAACAGTGAGACCCAATTGGCAACAGTTTTGTGAAAAGCTTGCGTGTGTTGCTCATTGGTCTCACCCACTGTATCGTATATCAAATATTTATTAAATGGCTTGTTTAAAAAATGTAGTGACCTAAAATAAAAAATTTTAAATTATTTCGTCAATAAATAAAACTGGTTAATTGCCAAAATTGCAGAAATTGGTTTCTAGATAGTTTCTATGAAAGGCCAGTTTTATTCTTATTGAAAAAAATAAAAACAAAAAATTGCCTAAATACCTTAAGAACGGCGTGAAACAATGTCTTCTAGTTTGTCATAGAGTTGAAATGTGACAACTTCGACATCGTTTCGAATTTATAAAGAAAAAATCTAAATTTATAAAAACTCCCTAGACACAATTTTCCATAAAAAAATATGATGCAAGGTTCCCTTATACAGTAATACTGTAACAGTATCGTCGAAAATTTTTTGCCAAAAAATTTCAGCGATATTGGCCCCCCTCCCTTTGTACTGGGGGACTTTTTGCCAAATTGCGTAAGTTTTTGGCAAATTCGGAGATATTAGGCTCCCTCCTGTTAACAATATAATATAAACTTTTAATTGCATTTTGAAACATCAGTGCGTTTGTACTTACGGTCTAAATATCCTTTTTCTCTGGTATCACTTGAATCTCCAACAACGCCATCAACGTGGTTCCAAGTCTGTTTATCAGTGTCCGAAATTCCAGAATAATCAGCTCCAACGCCATTTCCAGCGAGTGGAACTCGGCCTTCCGTACGCTCGGCTGATAATGCTGGCACCAGCGCCAAGCCAGCAAACTAGAATTTGTCACTTTATACAATTGAACGGCTTTTAAATCTTTTAATTTTTTTTACTATTTTAAACTTTTTTTTTAATTCCAAACGATCTGCATGCTTAGGCTTGATATGGACAAATTAGGATTTATCTTATCCCTTCAGGAAGAAGATTGTTATTTTCTGGTTTGGTCTAGTACATTGGTAGTACCAATTTGGTACTACTTAACGTACATAACGGACTAGACCAAATCAGAAAATAACAATCTTCTTCCTAAACGAATATACCGCGGTATACCGTCCATATATGAACAAGTCGTGAGCACAATGAAATAAATCAACTAAGATCGTTTTTAGCTTCAATTAAGTTCTACCGTAGGAATAAATCAAAAACCAAACATGCAACGCTTGTTTGATTCAAATTTTAAAATTTTCATACCACCGGTGTATTATTTGAACCCACAAAACTGCAAATAAAATACAAATTATAGTGATAAAAAAGTGATGTACCTTGAGTTCACTACAGATAAGGTATATTGGATACCCTTAAAAAATCTACACTAACTGTACGCTTGTCCGAACTTAGTTCGCTAAATTTTGGTCGAGATGAACCGATTTTAAGCCTTAACGAGACATGTATTATTATCCGAACGTTGTACCCTTATCCGAAAGATTGGCGGCCGAGCTCAGGTGTTCGTATAAAGGTACATTCAGTGTACTTAAGAAGGTCTGACAACAGATAACATAGTATATAACGATTAATAGGCTTCATTGGCGGTATATGAAAATTAATTAAATTAAACATGGTTTTCTATAGTTTCGGCTTCCACAATTCATTCACTCTATTACTAGTGCCAAATTATTTTATTCGTTTAAAACTGTTTTCAAGACAAATATTTCGTGTGGATTTTAAACCTCATTAAATAAGTCTAGTAGCTTGTTAAGTTTTTTCTTAGAACGTTCATAATATTTTGAATACCATTTGACTGTGAATCAACTCCGAAAGCAGAGGTCGGCACAATCGGATCGGAATCGCGAAAAATTTAAGGCAACCGATCCGATCCAAAAAAAATTTGAGGCGACCGATTCGATTCAAAAACAATTTAAGGGGACCGATCCGATCCGAAAAAATTTCAGATGTGCCGACCTCTGTCCGAAAGGGTCTTTTATTCCGACAATTATCCTCTTAACGATGAGGTGCTGTCACTCGGAGGTATACTATTCTCATCGATAATTTTTTTGGTCGACTTTTCCCCCCTATCTTTTGCGATTAAAATTGCGTTGGCGTTAAAACCTATCTTATAAACAAATAAAAATCTGTACAATTGTAATTTAGGTGTGTTGATATCACAAACTTTTGTCAGAAACACACATTTATAATTTTATTGAAATCAATGCAAAAATAAAATTTTTAAAATATTTGGAAAATATTCTAGAAATTTTCATTGAAAATAATAAATATTTTCCGCCTACACATTTCTCTTTATCTAAAAAAAGGCTTTTTAAAAACGTCGACCAAAAAAATTATCGATAAAATTGGTATACCCAGTTACTAGTCACCCAATGTTAAGGGTGTTGTTTAGGCTGGAAAGGCTTTTTCAAGGGCTCATAACTTTTGATTCCTTCATAACAATCTTATAACAATTAAAAGAATGGTAGTTCGTAATCTTTAGGAGAAATTTAAGTTCTGATTTTTTNAAATTTTTTTCAAGTCGTATTTTTTCTTCACCTTATTTCAAAAAAAAATGATTTTTTCACAGAAAATGCATATTTGGAAAACAAAATAACTGGTATCGTTTTATTTTTTTTTTACCCTGAAAGTGGTCAAAAATAACAAAAAACGCCGTTTTTGGTCATTTTTGCGACAAAAAGTCGCATTTTTTTCATTGTATTTACAAATCCATTTTTATACAATCTGAACATTTTCGAGGCAATTTAAAAAAACTGTTTTTGTCCGAATTTTTAATTTCAGGCTTTTACTCTAAGTAATTAAAACAATAATATTTCAACGTTTCGCTTATTAGCATCTCCAGGAGTGTAGTTTAAATCAGTTTAAAGATATTTTGGAAAGCAGTGCAACTTCAATTTATTTAGCACCTTAAAGGCAGTAATCGACGCCATTTCGTGATTTTCAAACGTCTGTCACGAGCTGAATAAAATTCCAGTGATTTTCTCGTTG
>SCLH01000084.1:23660-63744 GCA_004367855.1 Oikopleura vanhoeffeni | reverse complement strand
ACATCAGAATTTTTCACTTTTTTGTGTAGTATGCTAAATTCAAAAACTCCGGAACTAAATGAAGCCAGAAAGCTGAAATTTTGTCTTATTCAATTTTTTTCAATAAAAAACGTCTCAAAATGGGTGTTTTTGAAAATACTTTGTTTTCTTGGATTAATTTCGCAAATTTTGCTCAAAACAGTTAACTAAAGTTAAAAAAAGCACTTTTAGGAAATCGTTTTTGCCGGAACTAAATGAAGTGGGTTTTTCGATATTCCTTTCGGGTACTTAATGCGACGCGCTTAAAGTTTGGGAACCTTAAAAAACTGAAATAAATATTTTCAAAAATTTCTTCAGTCAATTATTTGAAAAAAAAAAATTTGCAAATGTATGATTTTTTTTTCAGTCAAAATTAAATTATTTTAAATTTTTTGTAAGCAAAGCGTTAACAAAATTTTGAATGCAGCAAAAATTGATATTCTACCATATATGGTCCCCGAGATATAATCCGCGTGGGGTTCGTCGATTTTCAGGATCTAAGAAACCATTTGAAATTTTTTATTTTCGAAAATTAAATTTTTTTATTTTTTTTCTCAAGATTAAATTAAGAGTGAACTAATGTNACCAAAATTAGCGGCAACAGGGTAAAACTTTGAAAGTTACAGACAATAGAAGGAAATTTATACTTAGAAAAAATTGGAAATTTTAGAATTTTTTTTACATCGAAAATTTTTTTTTTTAAATATTTTTGGAAACGTCGAGAATTCACATTCAAATTCAATATTTTATGAAAAAAGGCGTTTTGGACACCAAGGAGTTAAAATGAGAAAAAGTCTAGATGGGATTTTTTCTTCCCTGGGGTCATTACCTCACCTCCAGGCATTTTTAAGATAATCTGAAAACTTTCATTTTTTGACTTGGCTGAATCGCGTCTACACTAAATGAAACCGATAACAAAATTAGAATAAGATAAAAATTAGCCTTCTACTATGACTGAGAGCCGAAATAAAACTCGCGTTGGGTACTCCCTTTAAGGCCATAGTTTATAATTTCGTTTACAGAAACATGTTAGCTGCGATTCGTTTTATAATTTTTAAAATTCTTTTAAAAATTGTTTGAAATTTTAAATAAAATTATCAGGCCACGTTGGGATCAAAACTCTTGAAATTATAATTACAGTACTACGAGTTCAGAAGATATGGACTTTCTATAAAACCCCTTAATTACATCGACGTAATTTACCAAACAATTAACCAAATATTGTATATATATTCAAGTGCAATTCAACTACCACTATAATTAAATGACTCACCTAAAAATATATTTTGCATTTTGTCAAATTTGATTTCCCTTATAGAAAATACGGTTTTCAACGTACGTTTCATTCAGAGGTTTTCGAATCTGCTTAATGTATCAGATTTAACAGCAGATTTGAAACGCGGAAATTTCGGTCAGTAAGATAAAGATATTTTTTCGTTCTTCGAAAAAAATCGTCATTTAACTCCATGGCTCTCTCGGCGTTCTATTCGAAAATGAGCCCTGTAGTTAAAATGATGCAATTGATTACGTAATCGGTAAATTATTATAATCATTATAAAATTAAGCCATAATCTTGCTTAATAGCAGACGAAAAACTTACTAGTTTCATTTCTTTGATTAAATTTGTACTCTATGTTTATCGTTATCCTTAGACCCTCTCCTTAAATATATTTGGTGATAATGGTGCTGTTCTGCATTAAAGTGGTCCAGTTTTGATTCTGCCTCAGGCCTTTTCAGATTGCCTTTTCTGACTCCTTATATAATCAGAACAATTTCTTAACACAGACAAAAATTAATGAATCTGAAATTTTTATGAAAATCTCATTCTGTTGTAATAGTCTGAACATTTTAAGTGGAATTTCATGAAAAATGTCAGTATGGCCTACTTAACCTCAGCAAATATATTGATGAGATTTAACAAAACTCCCACGCATTCCTACTTCATACCTATTTGGTGCACACAAGCGCTTTCAAAAAATTGTTTATATATAAATATGTACCTATGTTTGTACGATAAGTGACCTACAATGGTATATATCAGAATTCAGTTAATTGTATCTAACGCCTGAAATATACAAAGTAATTGTTAAATTAGCATCCGAAAAGAAAATACTGGGTGTAGTACAATAATCAGTTCAAGTGTAGTACATACATGCCAACCGGTCGTTCAGACTTTGAACACAAATTTGCATTGCGGGGCAATTTGTTTCTCCTCGGTTAGTTCATAGAAAGATTCAAGAATACTTGCAAGTTGTTTCTCCCAATTCATAACTTTTTTGCGTCTCTTTTTCAAATTATCATTTCTGACTCGATCTTCTTGTAAAAGCAGATAGTTTGTATAAAATCTCGGAGAACTCCACAGCTTTCTTCTTAATTCAAAAAACCTGCTCCAATGACAAGTTTTAATTGTCTATTTATGCTCAAAAGGGCATAAGTACAGGGTGTAAACCTTACACTGTAAGGTTTTACCCTTCTTTTTTCTAAATTGCATAAATTTGAATTCCGTCGTTTGATTGGTTGAATCTAAGAAAGACGTAGGTTTTTGACAAAAATAATCGTTCTCATTAGCGGATAGCAATTTATGCAATTTGGAAAAAAGAAGGTTAAAATCTTACACCCTGTAAAATATGAAAATTTACTGCTGGAGGTGATCATGTCATGATAAAGATGATATCCTACCGCGAAAACAGCTGAATCTGAGTAGTAAAATTTGAACAAATGAATTAAAACAAATGTATACCCATGTTAAAAAAATTTTGACATAAATTTAGTTTGATTTTTAGAAAAAGTTTAATATTTTCAAGAAAATTTCGTAAAATTTAGACAATACAAAGAATTGTATTATAATTTGAAAACCTGTTTAAGGTATTTTTTTTGATTCAAGATAAAGCATTATTACAGTTAACTTTTCGAATCCTTATTTAATAATTTAATTTTAAGGATCAATTATGTCCCGATGAATTATTCGAAATTCCCTATCCGTACAAAAAGTTCTATGATCTACCAGTTGATCGCGAGCTGACAGAAAACTATGAAATGTTGCCACAGGACAAAACTAGCGTTGAAGCTCGTGTGAAACGATTTGTTGTGACGGCCAATGCTGCTGGAATTAACAGCTTTGTTTTATTGCTCACAGCTGTCACGGCAGTTGATGGTGCGGGATACTGTACCTATTGGTGTAATGGTCAAAAATAATTTGTGATGTACTTTTTCGCAAGATTAAGGATAGATATACAAATTAGCATTTTCGGTTTTTCTCATGAACTGTTAGTTTTCAGTATATTTCACCTAGAAAATGTCAAATCAGAGTCGCATACTNCCTTAAGCCGCAGGTAAAACTTAAAATTAAAAAAAGATCGATCTTTAGCTTTCAAAGATTTGTAGTTTGATTCAGGCTTGTAAAGGGAACGTTCCCCTTCCCTTTTTACAAGCCTGGTTTGCTTAAATGCGCGGTTCTTGTGAAGAATATTTTTGCGGTCATTTTGAGCCACATGTTAAACTTGGTTTTATTTGTTTTTCAAAGATATATGACGAAAAAAATTTTACGCCAAATTTTTTTCGTCAAATTTTATTGTTATTTTTTTTTCTTTGCGAATAAAATTTTTTTTTCAGCAAATTATAAAGCAGAAAAGCCGATATTAGAAATGATAGGTTCGAAACAAGACGCTTTGGTATTGACACAAGATAATGTCAACATTGTTCCCGATTTCATGCAACATCAAGGGAATGAGCCTTTATTTCGCAGCAGGTTTGTCAGTATACAGGTTGAATTTTATTTTTGTCGGTGTTTCACGCATCACTCATTATTACACTCAATTAACTATAAATTACACTATAAATAGAGTGATGCGTGAAACACCGACAAAAAATTAAATTCAACCTGTAAACTTTTAAAAATATTTCTGACCGCAATTATAATCATGTTTATATTCAAAACATGTTTTGAATAACTATCAAAAAATTAAAATTTTGCAAACAAAAAAAATAAAAAAAATAAGTTTATAAGTCAAGGGCTCATGATCGATATTTTTTAAAAAACCTTTATTTTTTTTAGTTTCCACAATGATTTTACAGTTGAATTTTCTTACGCCGTTAACAAAGTTTGCAGTCGTAAAAATAAACGATCAAAGGCGGCTGAAATTGAGAACATTCAAACATTGTTGCTATATTATGTAGAGGCCACAATAGCTAAATCATCGTTAGATTTGCGACAAGTTGTGATGCCATCATATTTCTCATATTTGAACATAATTGTGACTGCATGCTTATCAAAACAACATAACCGTCAACGAACGATTTTTGATACGCTTATGCTTATGACTTGATGAAAATTCGAAACGGAAAAAAACAGGCAATTCAAATTAAATGGTTTTATAAAGGTTAATACAGCAATATGAGATATGCCGGATTTAATTACAAGGAAAGTTTAAAAAAAATTATGATTTGAAGTTCCAAATATGATTTTTATAAGGTTGTCCGAGGTCAAGAATAAAATTTATTAAGAAAATCATATTTGACCACGGTCATCCTAATTTTTATTTTCAATTTTTGTATTCGGAAAGAAAAACAAGCTCAAATTTGACAATTTTGAAAACTTTTAAGTCTGACTTCACATATTCCGGTTATTTCAAGAAGTCTACCAATTTTTAAAATTCACAATCTTGGTCGATAACGAGCGGAAAAAAACAAGTATTAATTTGGAAAAACTGACTTTACCAGATAACGCTGTCCTAAGTGACGGGATTCGACCAATTGATGCCAAAAGTGTCTTTATTATGACAAATTAGATACAAACATCTGCAGTGAAGGTAAAGCCCATTTTATAAGCACTCAATTAATTCTAATTTATTTTTAACATTAGTGATATTTTTCAAATTTCGACTCCTACGTGCACCGGGTGCGCATCCTATTTTTAAACTTGTTTTAAAAGTTACACGCCGCTGCAGAACCGTTTTCCAATTTTTACGGATGATTACATCAAAAATCTTATTTTTCCCTAATTTGTATTGGGAATATAATGAAAAATAAAATAATCGGCTCTGAAGTGCCATTTGGCTTTAAAAGTTACATTCAGAATTTGTTATTAAATAAAGCAATATAAAATCTATTTTTTTAAATTTAATAAATGGTTCTGATCTTTACCTACAGGATATAAATGCTGGAAAGAAAAATAACTGCCGAATTATTATCATTCGCGCTGAAACAACTTTCTTGGCTGAAAAACTTTCCGAAATTGTAATTGTTTCACTGATAAAACCGAATTTAATTAAAGGTTCATCTCAAAGAAATGGTCATTTAGTTGATAAAATGAAAGAAAAAATCCCAGAATTCGCAATGATCAAAAAAATGAAATAGAACGATTTTTTGCTTGTGAAGAACGATTTGACGATCAAATTCCATATATTCGAATAGGAGTAATCAACAAAATATCAAATCCATTTTTTTAGTAAAACTTAATAATTAGGATAAGCTTTCAATTTATTACAATCATTATCAAATCTCGGTTTTTTTGCGACTGAGAAATTGAAATTTTTTTCAATCGCAAAAGAAAACAAGAATAAAATATCAAATGGTAAGATAAAAAAATGATTAAATAACACATAAAAATGATGTGTATTATTAAATAAATTTATGATATTTTTTTTATAGTTTCTGTTAATTTGATCAAAAATGTCAGTAATTTTAAATTTAAAACTGAAATTTCGATGGAGGTGCTCAAATTGCATAAATCCCTCGCAGATGTTGAACAATCCAACGAAAATGTCTTGAAAGATGTTATTTCGAGTAATATCAAAATGAAAATTCACATGAACCAAACCTTTGAAACAGCACAAAAAAAAATTCAAGATATTAATAATATAAAAATTGCTTGAATCTGTCAAAAAATGAAACGAAAGGTCGTTTTGACGATATTTTAGGACAAACAGAATCATTTGTCAAAAAAGTTTACGATTATTTTACAGGTCTTTTTCATGATGCTTTTGGCTTTATAGCTGTTTGTAGATTTTTCACTTTTGTTGATCATGCTAAAAATCTATTGAAGTGTTGTGAAAAACAGACCTCTAAATGAAATTCACGAGATTTAAATGTGTAAAATTATTTTTTTATTTTAAAAACCTTCTGCCACTTTGTTAGTTATTCTGATATAAACTAGTGTCAATTATATCCATGCCCGACTAACTTAAATCTCTCATTTGTCTTTGACAAGAATCGCGAATAAGAGATTTAAGTTACTCGGGAATCATGATCGGTATCACGTTTGTTCTTTAAAACGTCACAGTAGCTTTAAAGGTCTTTTGAGGGCTATGATTTCAAATCTCAAAAACATTAAAATTTAATTTTGCGTTTTTTGATAACAGAAACAACATTTTCTGATGGTTTTTGTCTATAAATTTGCAGCCTTGAGAGGTCACCATCGGTTAAGAGGTTATTTTAGGGCTATAATTTATAATTTCAAAAACATTAAATTGAATTGTGCGTTTTTTGATACCAATTACAACATTTTTTGATCAGTTTCCTTTATAAATTTGCAAGCTCTTTGAGAGGTCACCATCGCTTTATGAGGTCATTTTAGGACTATGATTTATTATCTCAAAAATCTTGAAATCAAATTCTGCGTTTTTTGATACTACTTTGAAGCTGATGAACTTTTTTTTGAAATTTTCACATTTTGAAAACGTTGAAGGCTATATCCATTATTATTAGGATGGTGAACCCGGCGTGTCAAATGAAGGATTTCTTATATAGCGCAAATTTGAGAAAAATCCGAGGAAGTCATTCTGTGTCAAATTTTACGGAGATTATTTTTTTGAAATTTTGTGAAATAAATTTTCAAAAAATGTCAATATGACAAATAAATAAAATAAATGCCTTGACCATAATAAATAAATGAACTATTGTGCGCAGCTGAGGCCCGATTCTCTACTGTAAACAAAATGTTGTTTAATTTCTTCGCTTATTAACATCTGCTCGAACAAAATTATTTTCTCTATTTTTATTAAATACGCTTCACTTTATCGATTATGGGAATAACCGAACTCATAAAATACATTTTTAAAATGACTTATAATAAATTATTTATCTCAAAAAACCCTACATAAAATAATGAAAAGTCATCATCCGATAAGATTTCTGGCAGGTTATCTTTATATTTTTTCAGAAAATTTTTCAAAATTTTGCTTATTGCTGACGTCGCCAGGAAATAAAACTGCATGATAAGATATGGCCAGAAAACATATTTTTAAATTTTGTTACAAATCAGAAAATGGTTGTTAAGGGCAGTGTTTTAAAATGGGATGAGTTTTCAATCCAAATCCCGCCCGGTCCCGACTCATAATTTTTTTTTCAATAACCATCCCGCCTGATCCCGAGTGTTATTATTTTTCAATCCCGACCTGAGGTCGGGATATCCCGATCCCGACTTGGGATCCCAAATAATCCCGTTTTTTTTTATAAAAATATATGTTCTGTAATTTTACAAGCCCAAGGGGTGGTGAACATTGAATCGGTCGTTCTTTTTTGAATTTCCGCCTTATTGGCTGTAAATCGACAAAAAAGTGCGCGAAATTGTCAATTTTGAATATGAAAGTGAGAATCAGAAAATTTAATTGCCACCGAAATATTCCTTGGGTACGGTTTGCTGAAAATTATATTAGCAACTATGATCTGATTTCGATCAGAAACGGTGCTAGGGATCAAAAAATAAATTTGATGAAAAACTTTAATTTTTTTCTGAAATCCGCTGTGTTCAAAATTTGACTATAGTTGCTAATATCGTTTCCAGCAAACCTTACAAAAGGAATCTTTCGGTGGCAATTAAATTTTCTATACTCACTTTTATATTCAAAATTGTCGATTTTGCGCACTTTTTTGTCTATTTACAGCCAAGTTCGAAAAAGAAATTGCAACATTTTGCTCACTACCCCTTGGGCTTGTTACATTCCGAAAATGACGTTGTTATGAAATAAGGCGAAAAAAATAAGACTTTCAAAGAAAAATTTTGTGTTCGCGGTTTACTTAATTTACCGGTTGGTCGAAAATGAGCCCCAAATCGGCCGGAGGCCGATAAAGGAGATTATTATATTTTTTATTTAATTTTGTTGAAAAATGCGCACCAAATCGGCCGAAGGCCGATTTAAGGAGATTTTATGTTTTTTATGTATTATTGATGAGAAATGAGCAGAAAAATTTCCAAATTTTCAGAAAAGTATTTAATTTTTAAATTAAATATAAAAAATTTTAAGTTGGGTTTCATTTTGGAAAAAATTATCTAATTTTGAATGAAAATGTACAAATTCTAAAAAAAATTTGATAATTGTTCTTCAAAATTTAGAAAATTTTTTTTTAAAATTAAAAAAAATTTTATATTGGTCAATTTTTTTAAGTTCGAAAAAACATTATTTAAAATTTTCGGGAATTTTCAAAAACTTGAAAATTTTCTCAAAAATTTAACAATTCATTTCAAATTCGAGAATTTTTTTACAAAAACTTGACAATTTTTCTATTAAAATTGTTAAATTTTTGTTAAATTTCGAAAAAAATGGGCAAATTTTAAAAAAATCTAATTTTGAACAAAGATTTCAAATTTTGAGAAAAAAATTATTAAATTTTCTATAGAATTTATTAATTTTTTTTGAAAATTAAATTGTTAATTTAATTTTGAAACTCTCTTTCAGATTTGCCCATTTTTTCAAAATTAAACTTAAATTTATTATTTCAAATTCCGAAAAATTTGAAAAGTTTCCTTAAAATTTGGAACTCATTTTTCAAGAACATTAAATTGAAAATATAATATCTCCTTGTATTGGTCTTCGGCCGATTTGGAGCTCATTTTTCAATAAAATTAAATAAAAATTATAAAATCCCCCTTTATCGGCTTTTGGCTAATTTGGTGCTCATTTTTCAACAAAATTAAATAAAAAATATTATATCCCCCTTTATCGGCCTTCGGCCAATTTGAGGCTCATTTTTCATCAAAATTAAATACAAAATATAAAATTCCCTTTTATCGGCCTTCGGCCGATAAAGAGCTCATTTTTCAACAAAATTGAATCAAAAATCCCCTTTTTAAACCACGGCGAGTAGTGAAACGTGTCTCAATCTCTCACAAATGTTCTTGATAATACTTGATTAAAATTAGAGCCATTTTGCAAGATTAGGGATAGATCTACAAATTAGCATTGTTGGTTTTTTCACATACGCTCTAAGTTTTCGTATATTTACCGAGAAATGTCAAATTAGAGTTCAGCTACCCCTTCAAATTGACAATTTTCGTCATTTGAGTAGCCTTAACAATCATTTTCTGATTTGTAACAAATTTTGAAAATAGTTTTTTAGTCTAATTTTATCAGCGCGGTTTCTTTCCGGTCAAAAGTGACTTTTGAGCATTTTATTTTCAACCAATCAGCGATGCAAAATTTTGAAAAATTTCTGAAGTATAAGATGAAATAAACCTCCAGAAAATTTTCTATGTTCCTCAAATTCTTAATTAAAAAGTTTGTTCATGCTAAAACTTGACGAATATTTCTAAATACCATGTCCACACAAGTCGATGCTTGCGCTTCTTTAAAGCACCCTAATCATTGAAATCATTCGACTTTTCGGCACCTCCATTTCCGGTGCTACACACGTGACCATGGTCCTCCATAAAATTTGAAATTTCAACTTGGAGCAAAATTTCGCGTTACTCAAAAAAGTGATGAGCATTGCGAAATGAGATGCACATTTCGCTTTTTGTTAAAAAACGATTTTCACCACCTTAAACAGCGCCACCGAGTGGTCGGAGTCACGAAATTTTTAGACCAAATTTTCAAGCGTCAAAAACTACCTAAATACGTAATTTTCAAGTTAATATGACCTTTTTCGGTGTCAATATTTGCCGTGAGGCCTCTAATAATAATATTGTGAAAATACTCAAGCTCGACCAGGAAAATCAAGATAACTTTTTTCCGCATTCAAACATAACTAATTTTTTTTATTAGCTACTCCAGTCTCAGGGCTAAAACACCTCTTAAGGGTATGGTGGTCCTACCATTCTGCATATCTCGAATGAAATATTAGCCGAAGCAGGCCTTGAGGACTATAATTCAGATTACCCATTTGTAGAACTAGCCTCAAGCTTGCGAAAAAAATTCCAAAACTTTTTGTATGACCAACACTCCTTTACACCATAAGCGGCAACAAGAGCCACCTAAGGCCAAAACGGAAAATCCTAATCTCCTCCAAGGTTTTATTTTCAAGTAACTCAAATTTTTAAAATAACCCGGTATAATCAGTCTACAAAACTTTTGTTGGTAAGCTTTTGTCGATAATGCTATATTGATTCTCGAAATACGTAAAAAA
The DNA here is from genome assembly GCA_004367855.1 of Oikopleura vanhoeffeni. Classification (NCBI taxonomy): domain Eukaryota; kingdom Metazoa; phylum Chordata; class Appendicularia; order Copelata; family Oikopleuridae; genus Oikopleura; species Oikopleura vanhoeffeni. Next base: position 53,385 of record SCLH01000084.1, on the reverse strand, counting down.
CCGGTCCAAAATACCCTGTACCGGATAATAATGAGATCTCTGAGCATGATCTGCAAATATAAGCGAAAAAGCTTCCGTTAAAAGATTTTATGTCGCGTTTTAGTGAAACCGTGACAATGTTTTTCCAGCCGCGGCACAAATATTTGTTCAACCTCGACTTTGTTTACTTTCGCGCCCAGCTGTCTTAAAATTTCTCAATATCAAACATTCAGTCTTCGAAACCGGTTTGTTCCGTTTACTGATTTCCAAACTGCCTTTCTTACCAAGTTTCGCATTTGAAACATCCTTGGTACCACGCACTACGATGCTCATCTGAAGTTTTCTTATTTTATTTTATTTTTTAACCATTAGATTTTGTTTACTTTTTAACCATCAATTTTGTTTAATTCGTTAATTTTGTTAATTATTAACCATTAATTTTTTTAATTAAGCCATTATTTTGTTTAAATGCACAGAAACCGACCGTTTATAAGATCCGAGTTCGCGATTGATTTTTTTTTGAGAGTCGCTTTCGCTATCGATTTTTTTGCGAGTCAACAATCCGATTTTTTTTGCGAGTCTACCGATCAGAATCAACTTTTGTGGGTCTACGCCGGAATCGGTAGTACCGATCGCGGAACTTATCACAAAACTTTCAAACCTTCGACCTCTAGCCTATGAGTTCAAAATAGTTCTTTCAAATATCAAAATTTAGTTGTCATTCTAAAACAACACATCATTTATAAAATGGCACATTTATAATCATTTATTGACGCAACTTGTCTGCGTTTTTTTTACATTTTTTGTAAAGATCAAGACTCTGATCACAAAAGAATTAAATAATATCTGAAAAATTCAAGAAATTCACCGTCTGACAAACTTTTTGGCTTCTATCTTATCGTGGTTTTTTAACTTTTGTGAAAAAGTGAACTTCGGATAGCACTCCATAATGAACTCATGTATCAATTATTCTCAAAATCTGGTTTTGTGAGCGAATACCTAAACTTGAACTTGTTCGTATTTAGAAAAAGAAAAGTTACAATTGACATAAAAGGCTGGTCAAAGTGATTTTGCGTAGGGCGCAAAAATCAAGACAAAAATTAGAATGGAGATTCGATCGAGGAATGATCTCATACAATCCTTGACAAATAATGATTTCAGTTTCATCACAATTAAAAATGTAAAGTTTGCAGGTTTTCGGGACGAATTTATTATCAGGATCGACAGCTGAATAGTAACATTTATTTTAAATTTCAAGATAGGATAAATTATGGTACCGGTCCAACTGACTTATAACCCAACTAGGTTCCATTGTATTCTGAAGCCCTCCTTAACTCAACAAACAAAAAAACAGGTGAAACGAGTTCCCGAACTCTTTAACGGCGAAGATAAAATCCTGCAAAAAAATCTCAAGTGAAATTTCTAGATGTTCATTCTGACACATTTTGTGTTTTTTGTTTTATTATAAAAATGTTTTGAGATTATCATTACGTATTTTATTTCCACTATCATCTCTTTTAACCCACAACCCCCAATAGAGTCCGGCAGATTGGTATATTTCAGAGCGGATAGTGTATAATATGATTTTTTTTTCTCTTCTCGAATAAAAGAGTTATTCTTGCAAACTTTAATATTTTTTATTTTCCTAACATAACTTTAGTTAACATAACTTAAGTATCTGTGAGAAATATAAAAAAACTTTTGATCATAATTCCATTTCCAACTAAAATCCGACTTAGAAATTTTCTTTTAAGACGATATTATAAAACTTACACATTGTCGGGTGTACTGCGCTAATAAAGCCTTGTTTTAATTTCGCACATTATAAAATTTCCTTAATATCCAAAGTTTGTTCTTCCTTGGAAATGGTCAAAACAATGGCCAAAACTAGAACCAAACAATTTTTTTTTATGTGTTAAAATTGAACCTTCCAGTTGCGTTTTGGTAATACATAGATGTCCTGGCTATCCAAAAAAATAAACGCCAATTACTACCCGACATTACTTTGGAATTTATTGCAAAAATAAATTTTCAAATTGAAAGTGCCAAATAATTGTTTACCGGTTTGTATAGGCCGGTGTTGTAATCACCAAATAGTTTAGAAATGATAATCGCGGCGACCAGACCCATTAGTTGACAATACGGAGATTTAATAGATACCAAATAAATTGATAAGTGATTCTGCCTGAATTTTTTATTAGAGAATTCAAAAAGCTACTAATAAAAATCATTGAACTTTATTGTGAAAAATTTGTAATATTTCCGAAAAAGTCGACAAAAGATGAAAAAAAAGTATTTTTTGATTTTCAAACCGGCGGGTCAGAAAATATGTGGGCATCTATGAAAAAGTGATGATTTTTCTTGTTTTTACCCAGCAAAAATTCATGAAAATACCAAAACAAATTTTTTGTTGAAAGGGAAAATGCGGAAAATTCATGAATGTTTTGAAATTTGCGATTTCAAAAATGAAAAACTTCGAACTTCAAATCTATCACTAAAATGGATAAAAAATAAAGTTGTATTGAGTTGAAACATATTTATATAGTCGGTTCAGCTACTAATAAGCTAAAAATATACAAGACTCGATTATTTTCTCTTAAGTATATTCGACTCCAGTCTGCATGTTATTTTTTCAACCCCTTGAGCATCATTTATTATCTTATTGACAATTCGACAGGAGAACTAAAAAAAATGAATGGAAAAACGCCATACTCAATCAACTCCCATGGTTTTTCGTTAATCAAGTGCTTCTCCACATTAACATAAATATAATTATTAGACGCAATTGCCTGTCACCGGTGCGGAAGAGGTCGGAAATTTTTTTAATGACTATTTAAGGGGTTGTGAGTGTAAAGATACATGAGTGAAAAAAATAGTTAACATTTTCTACGTATCTTTAACCAATAATGGAATCTCAAAGAAAAAAATGAATTAAATATTGTGGATTGGTTGGCAAAGTATATTCGGAAAAATTATCAACTTTCAGAATAGTCTGTTTATTCAATTGAAACAAACAAACTTGACTACCATACCTCAGCATCAAAATCAAATTTTCCTGAATTTTCATTTTACCGCCTAAAAACCGGAGAATTTGACCGAGAATTACAACTTTTGTGTAATGAGAAACAGTAATTTTACTGGGGTTTTCAGTACGTTACCGTGGAGCCACCCTTCACCAGAAGTCAGAAAAATTAATTTGCGTTGATAGAGAAGGTTAGTTCTAAGTATTTTTTTCTCATTTATTCTTATCTGCCCGTTATTAGACCTTTCGAGAGCTGGAGGGAGCAGGGCTATTTCCGCCAGCAATTCCAACATATACACCACAACCCCCTTAAGTCCTAAAACTGTTAGAAAAACCTATTTTTGAAACTTTTATAGTCATTGTACAACTGTCATTGAAGAACATTTACAACTCTATTCGATTTTGACGTCATTAATTAATTTGGTAATCAACAATTTAAATTCTTTGCTTCCTTTATTTGGTCTAAAATAAGGTAAACCACAAATTGTAATGTCCGGTTCATTGTAATTCATTCACAAAATTAATCTCACGTACGGTTGTGATATCACTACAAACTGTACAGAATCGAAAAATATTATTCCCTTCGTTGTGAATTGTCTTAAATTCTGTTGATTTTCAAGGAACGAAGAAAAATATTTTTTTGCGAACAATATAAGTTAGTGTGTTCTTTCATTGCCATGATGTTCGCCTATAATTTGGGCTCATATGATATATCCTTTTCACCTTTTGGGTTATGAATGCGTAGATATGAGCTCAATCAATGCATCATTAAATAAAATTTGGTGAAATGCAAACGGAAAGAAAACTGGTAAAACTGAACGCAAATCATCAGAGTTATTGAAATTTGGCATTTATCCTGTTTACCCAGTTTTTCTCTTTGTTCGGATTTCACACATTATTAATTAATCGCGTCCCTAGCCGTCATCCGTGAATCTAACGAGAACGGAGATATACTATAATTTATGTTAGCCAATCGCATTTTGGTTAAAGGGCCGCATTCAGAGCGAAAAGCCTGGCCGCGAGATTTGCCGCGAAAAGTAAAACACTGCCCGTCAATGTAAGAGTGGTATCAAACAGCTGCGCGAAACTCATTTGTGCATAAATATTGTTTTATAATACAATTAACTGATTTGTGATTTGAGAAGGTAAAATATCCAGATAATTATTAATAAACTTATGAATTATTAATTATCTATATACTTTTTTGTTCGAAAAGTGAATATGCGTAGGCTTTCGAAATGACGTCAAGTGTACAGCAATTCATTGAAAAATGACGTCATGCGTGACGCCCAGAAAGTAAGATCGGGTATTTGGCGATATTTCACCATTCGGCGATACTTGGCACGTTCGGGCGATATTGGCACTGATATTAGCTAAAAGATCGTGATTAACGTTTCTTTCTACAGCGATATCGCTCGCCTGTATGTAATTTTGTGATATTAAATAGAATTTAATTAATTCGCAAATCAATTGTTATTTTTTGGTTTATCTACAAAGTTAATTTGTAAATCAACTTTACTTTCATACTTTTCAAAATAAACTGTACTTTCTGTTATATTTGTTATACTTCTGCATTTATAAAACATAATAATTTAGAAAAAATATTAATTTATTTTCATCAAACTTCCGAATTTTTAGCAAATTACTTTGAAAAACGCGGATAAAAATAAGCATCCTAATATAAAAAAACCGACAATTCCGTTTTTTAAAGGTAATGGAAAGTAACACTTTGAATTTTATAAAGTAAATGATAATAAAATTTAAAAATTAATTTTCAAAATAAATAAAAACGATCCACTTAAATAATATAAAATACAATTTATCTTGAATGATAAAAATGATTTCGATTCGTAAAAATATTCTGGAATTTTGATTTTTCTAAGCTTCAAGAAAAATTTTCAAATTGAAATGTATCAAAAACATTATATTATGCTAACAAATTGGAGTTCGCGCCACTGTTGATACCACTGTTACATTGAGCGGGCGAGTTTGTTTACTGTTTCGCAGCATTCTCGCGGCCAGGTTCTCGCTTCTGGAATGACGGGCGTTGGAATGCTCCCTAAGGGGTAGCAGCGATGTGCGACTAGCGTCAATTTAACTTCGAAAATAATTAGTTGGTTTAATTTTTTTGTGCTTTTATCGTTAGCTGAACCCAGAATAAATGTGTATCAGCTCATTAAAATCATTTTTTATCTATTTAAGGAAAGATTTGAGTTCAAACTTTTATTCTTAATCGTAAAATTTTCAAAAACAAATTCAAAATTCACTGAAAATTTTACAGCAATTTTTCTCCAAAATTTTCTATTATTTTAAAATTTGAATAAAACGAAAAAAATAGCCACTTTAACTTTTTTCATGCATGTTTACATATTTCTGCAATGCTGTTTAAAAAATCATAACGTTTTTCTGTCATTTGTTGTCGACTCTTTTTAGAAAATTATGAAAAATTTTTAGCAAATCAAGTCCAAATTTTATTAAAGTTTTTTAAATTCTCCTTGAAAAATCATGCCGAATCTGTGTTTGTTTCTGGTATCTATTTGATTTCCGTATTTCAACCGATGAAGGGTCATCGAATATCGTTTCTGAAGTACTGATAAAATTGACGACACTTGCTTGTGAACCGGTTTGTGCCATTTGGCACGCAATTTATAAAAATTTCTTTTTTTTTAAAAAATCTCATATAAAATTGCGGGTGTAATAGGCTACTTTACTTTTAAAATCAGGACATTTTTTCATATTAAACTCATGAAGGTCAATTTTTTTCCCTAAAAAGCTGTTTTTCTCTATTTTTCATGAAAAAAAAACTTTCATATTAAAGAAATTTTATGTGGATAATGATTCTCCCACGTAGTTATGCATTACACCCGAAATGTCTAAGTTTATAATATCGCCTTTAAAAAAAATCCCACACTCGGGTCCAGTTGGAAATGGAGTTGTAATGAAAAGTGGTTTTTGATATTTTTACAGATACTTAAGTATGTATAAAATTAAAAATATAAAGTTGCAAGAATGACAACTTTTATTTAGATAAAAAATAAAAATAAAATTTCCAATTTTTTTTCTTCAAAAATCACTCTCCGAAAAAATGTACTCAAATCTGACCCAACTCGCTGCTTACCCTTACAAGACAAATATAATTACTTGACTTGTTTATACTTTATTTATAATTAAGTTTCATAATGTTATCATTTTATTTTTTATTCATTTGCCGCCTTCTTGTGGTTCACCGGTTTTATCGCTTGTGAAATAAATTCTCCGAAGACATGAATGACCAAACCGTCGTGGTTTCTCCTGCAAAAATCAAATAGTCCATGGTTAACTTCAGCTAATTGGGTTAATACACGACCCCAGTAAGTTTTGCCCGGGCAAACCGTAGTTAAAAAAATTTCAAAAATCTCTGTTAAAAAAATGCGGAGAAAAAATTTCACAAATCCAGTAAATGCCAAGCAGAATACCGAATGAACAGAAAGTATTCATCACCATTCGAATTAATTTTCTGAATCAATTTGTTTTATATTTGTTTGAGCATTTACATTCATAACCTCCAGCAGAATAAAATCAACACACCCTCCGGCTAGATAAGCTGATATCTATAGAAAACGAATGATTTGTACGGCTCCAACTATTCACTACAAAGTGTGAATATAAACTTGATTTAAAGCATTTCAGGCCCTNAAATTGACAATTTTCGTCATTTTGAGTACCCTTAACAATCATTTTCTGATTTGTAACAAATTTTGAAAATATGTTTTCTAGTCTAATTTTATCACGCGGTTTCATTTCCGGGTCAAAAGTGACTTTTGAGCATTTTTATTTTTCAACCAATCAGCGATTGGCAAAATTTTGAAAAAAAATTTCTGAAGTAATAGATGAAAATAAACCTCCAGAAAATTTTCTATGTTCCTCAAATTCTTAATAAAAAGTTTTGTTCATGCTAAACTTGACAATTTGCTAATACCATGTCCACAAAGTCGATGCTTGCGCTTCTTTAAAGCACCCTGAATCATTGAAATCATTCTACTTTTCGGGCAACTCCATTTCCGGTGCTACACCACGTGACCATGGTCCTCCAATAAAATTTGAAATTAAAACTTGGAGCAAAATTCCTCGCGTTATCAAAAAACGTAATGAGCATTGCGAAATGAGATGCACATTTCGCTTTTTGTTAAAAAAACGATTTTCACCACCTTAAACAGCGCCACGAGTGGTCGGAGTCACGAAATTTTTAGACCAAATTTTCAAGCGTCAAAAACTACCTAAATACGTAATTTTCAGTTAATATGACCTTTTTATCGGTGTCCAATATTGCTCGTGAGGCCTACTAATAATAATATTGTGAAAATCACTCAAGCTCGACCAAGGAAAATCAAGATAACTTTTTTCCGCATCAAACATAACTTTTTTTTTATTAGCTACTCCAGTCTCAGCGCTAAAACACCTCTTAAGGGTATGGTGGTCCTACCATTCTGCATATCTCGAATGAAATATTAGCCGAAGCAGGCCTTGAGGACTATAATTCAGATTACCCATTTGTAGAACTAGCCTCAAGCTTGCGAAAAAAATTCCAAAACTTTTTGTATGACCAACACTCCTTTACACCATAAGCGGCAACAAGAGCCACCTAAGGCCAAAACGGAAAATCCTAATCTCCTCCAAGGTTTTATTTTCAAGTAACTCAAATTTTTAAAATAACCCGGTATAATCAGTCTACAAAACTTTTGTTGGTAAGCTTTTGTCGATAATGCTATATTGATTCTCGAAATACGTAAAAAACCGGTCCAAAATACCCTGTTACCCGGGGATAATAATAGATATACTTGAGCATGATCTGCAAATATGAGCGAAAAAGCTTCCGTATAAAGATGTTTAATGTCCGTTTTAGTGAAACCGTGACAATGTTTTTCCAGCCGCGGCACAATATTTTTCAACCTCGACTTTGTTTACTTTTCGCGGCCCAGCTCGTCTTTAAAATTTCCAATATCAACATTTCAGTCTTCAACCGGTTTTTCCCGTTATACTGATTTCCAAACTGCCTTTTCTTACCCAAGTTTCGCATTGAAACATCCTTGGTACCACGCAACTACGATGCTCATTGAAGTTTTTCTTATTTATTTTAATTTTTTAACCATTAATTTTGTTTACTTTTTTAACCATCAATTTTGTTTAATTCGGTTAATTTTGTTAATTATTAACCATTAATTTTTTTTTAATTAACCATTATTTTTGTTTAAATTGAACAGAAACCAACCGTTTATAAGATCCGATTCCGATTGATTTTTTTGAGAGTCGCTTTTCCTATCGATTTTTTTGCGAGTCAACCAATCCGACTCTTTTTTTTTGCGAGTCTACCGATCAGAATCAACTTTTGTGGGTCTACCGAATCGGTAGTACCGATCCGGAACTTATCCAGCAAACATTTCAAACCTGTCGACCTCTGCCTATGATGTCAAAATAGTTCTTTCAAATATCAAAAATTTAGTACTGTCATTCTAAACAAAACATCATTTATAAAATGGCACATTTTATAATCATTTATTGACCGCACTTTGTCTGCGCTTTTTTACATTTTTGTAAAGATCAGACTCTGATCATCAAAGAATTAAATAATTATTCTGAAAAATTCAAGAAATTTTACGTCTGACAAACTTTTTGGCTTTTCTATCTTATCGTGGTTTTTAACTTTTGTGAAAAAGTGATACTTCATATGCACTCCATAATGAACTCATTATCAAATTATTCTCAAAATCTGGTTTTGTTGACGGAATACCTAAACTTGACTTGTTCGTATTTTGAAAAAGAAAATTTACAATTGACAAAAGGCTGGTCAAAGTGATTTTGCGTAGGTGCGCAAAATCAAGACAAAAATTAGAATGGATGATTCGATCGAGGATGATCTCTATCACAATCCTTGACAAATCTGATTTTCAGTTTCACAATTAAAAATGTAGTTTGCAGGTTTTGGGAACGAATTTATTATCAGGATACGACAGTGAATAGTAACATTTTATTTTAAATTTTCAAGAATAGGATAAATTATGGGTACCGGTCCACTGATATAACCCAACTAGGTTCCATTGTATTCTGAAGCCCTTCCTTAATCTCAACAAACAAAAAAACAGGTGAAACGAGTTTCCGAACTTTTAACGCGAAAGACTAAAATCATGCAAACAAATCTCAAGTGAAATTCTAGATTTTCATTCTGAACATTTTGTGTTTTTGTTTATTATAAAAATGGGTTTTTGAGATAATCATTAACTATTTTATTCCACTCATGCATTCTTTTAACCCCCAACCCCCATAAGTCCGGCAGATTGGTATATTTTTCAGAGCGATATGTATAATATGATTTTTTTTTTATTTCTCATCTTCAATAAAAGAGTTCATTCTTGCAAACGTTTATATTTTTATTTTCCTAACATAACTTTAGTTTAACTTTAGTTAACATAACTTAAGTATCTGTGAAAATATAAAAAAAAACTTTTGATCATAATTCCATTTCCAACTAAATCCGACATTAGAATTTTCTTTTAAGACGATATTAATAAACTTTACACATTGTCGGGTGTACTGCGCTAAAAAGCCTTGTTTTAATTTCGCACATTATAAAATTTCCTCAATATCAAAATTTTTCTTCCTTGGAAAATGGTCAAAAATGGCCAAAACTAGAAAAAACAATTTTTTTTATGTGTTAAAATTGACCTTCAGTTGCGTTTTGGTAATAAAAGATGTCCTGGCTATCCAAAAAAATAACGCCAATTACACCCGACATTATATTGAGAATTTATTGCAAAAATAAATTTTTCAAAAATTGAGTGCCAAATAATTTTTACCGGTTGTATAGCCGAGTGTTGTAAATTTCATCAATAGTTTAGAAATGATAATCGCGCGACCATCCCATTAGTTGACATACGGAGATTTAATAGATACCAAAAAATTGATAAGTGATTCTGCCTGATTTTTTATAGAGAATTCAAAAAGCTACTAATAAAAATCATTGAACTTTATTTGTGAAAAAATTTGGTAATATTTCGAAAAAAGTCGACAAAAGATGAAAAATAAAGATTTTTTGATTTTTCAAACGGCGGTCAGAAAATATGTGGGCATCTATGAAAAAAGTGATGATTTTCTTGTTTTTACCCACAAAATTCAATGAAAAAACCAGAAAAAAATTTGAAGGAAAATGCGGAAAATTTTCATAATGTTTTGAAATTTTTGCGATTTCAAAAATGAAAACTCGAACTCAAATCTATCCTAAAATGGATAAAAAATAATTGTATTATGTTGAAACATATTTATATATCGGTTCAGCTAACTATGATAAGCATAAAAAATATACAGACTCATTATTTTCTTAAGTTATATTGACTCCAGTCTGTCATGTTTATTTTTTCAACCCCTTGAGCATCATTTAATTATTCTTATTTTGACAATCGACAGGAGAACTAAAAAAATGAATGGAAAAACGCCATACTCAATCAACTCCATGGTTTTTTCCGTTAATCAGTGCTTCTCAATTTAACATAAATATTAAATTATTAGACGCAATTAGCCTGTCACCGGTCGGAGAGAGTCGGAAATTTTTTTTAATGATTATTTAAGGGGGTTGTGAGTGTAAAGAATACATGAGTGAAAAAAAATAGTTTAACATTTTCTAGTATCCTTTAACCAATAATGATATCTCAAAAAAAAATGAATTAATATTTTGATTGGTTGGCAAAATATATTCGAAAATTATCAAACGTTTCAGAATAAGTCTGTTTTATTCAATTTGAAACAAAATTGACTGACCATAATCAGATCAAATCAAATTTTCTGAATTTCATTTTTACCGCCTAAAAACCGAGAATTGACCGAGAATTAACAACTTTTGTGAATTGAGAACATATTTTTACCGGTTTTCAGTACGGTACCGTGGAGCCACCCTTCACCAGAATCAGAAAAATTAACTTGCAGTTGATAGAGAAGGTTTAAGTTTCTAGTATTTTTTTTCTCATTTATTCTTATCTGCCCGTTATAGACCTTTCGAGTCAAGCTGGAGGAGAGGGCTATTTCCCCAGCAATTCCAACATTATACACCCACAACCCCCTTAAGTCCTAAATACTGTTAGAAAAAACATAAATTTTGAACATTTTTATATGTCATTGTACAATGTCATTGTAAGAAATTTACAACTTATTCATTTTTGACTTCAATTAATTAATTTAATGTAATCAATCAATTTAATTTTGCTTCCTTTATTTGGTCATAAAATAAGTAAAACCACAAATTGTATGTCCCGGTTCATTTGTAATTCATCACAAAATTAACTCAACGTACGGTTGTGATATCAAAAAAACTGTACAGAATCGAAAAATATTATTCCTCGTTTGATTTTCTTTAAATTCTGTTGATTTTCAAGGAACAAAAATATTTTTTTTGCGAACAATATAAAGTTAGTGTGTTCTTTTCATTGATATTGTTCGCCTATAATTTGGCTCATATGATATATCCCTTTATCACCTTTTGGTTAGAATGCGTAGATATGACTCAATCAATCATCGATTAATAATAATTTTGGTGAAATGCAAACGAATAGAAAACTGGTAAAAACTGAACGCAAATCACAGAGTATTGAAAATTTGGCATTTATCCTGTCTTTACCAGTTTTCTATTTGTTCGGATTTCACCACAATTATTATTAATCGCGTCTAGCCTGTCACCGGTCGAATCTAAAACGAGAACGGAGATATACTATAAATTTATGTTAGCCAATCGCATTTTGTTAAAGGGCCGCATTCAGAGCGAAAAGCCTGGCCGCGAGATTTGCCGCGAAAAGTAAAACACTCGCCCCGTTCAATGTAAGAGTGGTATCAAAGCGCGCGCGAAACTCATTTGTTGCATAATATATTTGTTTTATACATAACAATTAACTGATTGTGATCTTGGAAGGTAAAATACCAGATAATTATTAATAAACTTATGATATTAATTGATCTAGTATACTTTTTTGTTCGAAAAGTGAATATGCGTAGGCTTTCCGAAATGACGTCAAGTGTACAATGCAATTCATTGAAAATGACGTCATGCGTGACGCCCAGAAATAAGATTGGGTATTTGTGGCGATATATTCACCATTCGGCGCATATTGGCACGTTCGGCGATATTGGCACTGAAAATATTAGCTAAAAGATCGTGATTAACGTTCTTTTTACAGCGATATCGCTCCGCCTGTATGTTAATTTGTGATATTAAATGAGAATTAGATTAATCGCAAATCTAAATTGTATTTTTTGGTTTATCTACAAAGATTAATTTGTAAATCAACTTTACTTTCATTACTTTTCAAAATAACTGTAACTTTCTGTTATATTTGTTATACTTCTGCATTTATAAAACATAATAATTTAGAAAAAATATTAATTTATTTCATTCAACTTCCGAATTTAGCAATTACTTTGAAAACGCGGATAAAATAACATCCTAATATAAAAGAAACCGACAATTCCGTTTTTAAAGGTAATGAAAGTAAACACTTGAATTTTATAAAGTAAATGATAATAAATTTAAAAATTAATTTTCAAAATAAATAAAAACGATCCATTAAATAAATAAAATACAATTTATCTTGAATGAATAAAAATGATTTCGATTCGTAAATATTCGGAATTTTGATTTTTCTAACTTCAAGAAAAATTTTCAAATTAAATGTATCAAAAACATTATATTATGCTAACAAATTGAGTTTCGCGCCACTGTTGATACCACTGTTACATTGACGGGCGAGTTTGTTACTTTTCGCAGCATTCTCGCGGCCAGGTTCTCGCTTCCTGGAATGACGGGCGTTGGAATGCTCCCTTAAGGGGTAGCACGATGTTGGCAGACTGGCGTCCAATTTAACTGTACGAAAATAATATTAGTTTGTTTATGTTGTTTTGTGCTTATTATCGTTAGCTGAACCCACACCTAAATTGTGTACATCAGCTCATTAAACATCATTTTTTATCTATTTAAGGAACGATTGAGTTCAAACTTAATTTAGTAATCGTTAAAATTTTCGAAAAACATTTCAAAGCAATATGAAAATTTTAAGCAACTTTTTCGTCCAAAATTTTCTGATTAATTTTATGAAAATCTGTGAATGAAAACGAAAAAAATGCCGACTCTTTTAACTTTTTCATGCACTGTCTACTATATTTTCACTGCTGTTTGAAACAGATCACTGATATGTTTTTCTGTCATTGTGTTGTCGACCTCTTTAGAAAATATTTATGAAAAATTCCGCAAATCAAGTCCAAAATTTTAATTTAGTAGTTTTTTGAAATCTCTGTAAAAATCAGGCCGAATCAACTTGTGAAATTTTCCGTGGTAATCTATTTGGTTTCCCGTATTCAACCGATGCAAGGGTCAAGTGAATACTTTGTTTCTGAACTTCTGATGAAATTATACAGACACTTGCTTAAGGAACCGGTTTGTGGCCATTTGGCACGCAATTATAAAAATTTTATTATTTTTAAAAAATCTGTATAAAATTTGTGGGTGTAATAGGCCTACTTAAACTTTTAAAAGTCAGGGACATTTTTTTATATTTAAACTCATTGAAGTCCAATTTTATCCTAAAAAGCTGTTTTCTCTATTTTTCGATGGAAAAAAAACTTTATATTTAGAAATTTTTGCATGTGATAATGATTTTCCCACGTATTAGTGCATTCACCGCGAAATGTCTGAAGTTTGAAGTAAATATTCGGCCTTTAAAGAAAAAATCCCACATCGGGTAACGTGGAATATGAGTTGTAAGACAAAGTTGGTTTTGATATATTTTACAGATACTTAAGTGATGTAACAATTTAAAAATGATAATACGTTTTGCAAGTAATGGGACCAACTTTTATTTTAGATAAAAAATAAAAATATAAATTTTCACATTTTGTTTTCTTCAAAATCACCTCCCGAAAAAATGTACTCAATCTGCCACATCGCTGCTACCCCCTTAAGACAAATATAATTACTTGAACTCGTTTATACTTTATTTATTAATTAAGTTTCATTAATGTAATAATTTTTATTTTTTATTCATTTGCCGCTTCTTGTGGTTCACCGGTTTATTCGCTTGTGAAATAATTCTCCGAACACATGAGATGACCAAACCGTCGTGGTTTCTCGGCAAACAAATATTCCATGGTTAACTTCAGGCTAATTGGGTTATACACGACCCCAGTAAAGTTTGCCGGGCAAACCGTAGTTAAAAAAAATTTACAAAAATCTCTTTAAATGCGGAAAAAAAATTTCACAAATCCAGTAATTGCCAGCAGAATACCAAATGAACAGAAAGTATTCATCACCATCTCGAATTATTTTCTGAATCAAAATTTGTTTTATATTTGTTTAGCACTTTACACTTAATTTAAACTTTATCTCCAGCAGAATTAAAATTTCAACACACCCTCCGGCTAGATAAGCTGATATTCTTTATAGAAACGTAATGATTTTACGGTCCAACTATTCACTACAAAATTGTGAATATAAACTGATTTAACAAGCATTTCAGGCCCTTAAAGTTTCTTTGTCTCAATATAAAGCATTCTTGCCTATAATCATACTCAAGACAATCAGTAAGAAAATATCAGTGGGATTCGAACACGCGCTATATAGATAGTAAACGTTTTTGAGATGGAATTCTGTAGGGAAAAGATATCAAATAGATAGATCAAATACTTCAGCTTTTTGATCGTAATTGTTCTCTTCAACTCCAACCAAAAAATCTTTAATCGAGAATTTGAATTTATTTTTAGGATACAGCAAAATTTAGCATTTGATTTGATGTTTTTAGGAATACGATAAATTATCCATAGCGAAAGCGAGATTTTCATCATTTTTACTCGTTATAATATTTCCTGAATTTTTGTTCATCTCCGGTCTGCAGCAGTATTTCTTCATCAAAATTGATAAATGTGTGACTAGAACCGATAAAATCCAAAGACAGCTTAGGCGTTAAAAATTATTCAACATTTGAAAATGCTTGTGATAAGAAACGAAAATTATAAAAATTTGTAATTTTTTCACGTTGGTTATAAATTCTTTCTACAAGTGTCGGAAAAGTAGTTTAAGGAATAGCCAACCGGAAAATGAAATATATTCAATTTGCTCAGAATTAATAATGAATTGAGAAAAATGATTTTTAATATGAAAAATTAATTTACGAATTCGATGTTTAGGCCATTTTTCAAAATGAAGAAAATACTTCGAAAAAAGTGAACGAACTTTAACTTTAGCCGGTCGAGAATAATAACAAACAAATTTATAATTAACCCCCACCTGCACGAGCGTGTTTCAGAACACAGAGACCAAAAATATTTTTGAGAAGTGTCATTTTGGCGGCGGAATTCGGAACAGACGCCGATATTCCCCTTATTTCTTTAAATTTCAAAATTTTCTGTCGAGTTCTAATGAAATTTTCTCTTATCAGCAACCGGAATCATTATTTGGATGCAATTTTGATTAATGCAAGTAAAACAGTACTTGAACAAGATAATGACTCTACAATATAAACTTCTAGAGTGCTTTGGTAAGGTGCGAAAACTTTGGCATTACTTAAATTTGACACTCCGGCGCCATCTGTGTGGTGAAAGGAGCTATTCGCTATATTTGGAATCGCTATATTGTCATTCACGTGGACGACCAAAATTTTTTTGTAAAGCTTTGTCCATTTCTCTCTCCATATAGGTATTAACCTCAACGAAATTTGGAAGAACCCACCCTTTATTTTTTTATAGTCGATATAAGATGCCAATCTAAACTATGTGTGTTGTTCTGAAACACTCTCGTGCAGGTGAGGGGGGTTAGGACATCTCGTGCAGGTGGGGGGTTAAGGGGCCTTTTCAAATTTATTTTAACCGTCGATTTTGAAAAAAAGTTTGACTAAATTTTTGTATTTTTCAACGTTCAGTCTGAGGCGTTTTGTTTTTCATAAAATATGTCCCACCGTGACCTCAAAGTTTTTTAAAAGCTGATAATTTTATAAGAAATTAATTCTTTAAACTTCCCACTTGTCAAATACCAAGGTGCAAAAATCGCTGCTTAAGGTGGTAACCGACGGAGCCTCCGTCACGGAGGTCTATATCTTGAGATCTACACATGCTAAGAAGCTAATTTTTGCGGCATTCGGAAGTGTTTTATGATGTCATTTTTGAACTGCTGTATCAAAACCTTTGATTTTTTCTTGGATTGGGTAGCCAAGATTTCAAATTGTATGAAAAATTAAAAAAAATGTATTTTTCGAAAAAAAAACCGTAGATTCAGAAATTTGGGGTAACCGATAGAGGTCAATATCTCGAGATCTATACATGGAAAATTATTAATTTTTGCGGCATTCGAAATTTTCTTGTCCATTTCATTCTAGAAAAAAAAATTCGAACAAATAAATTTCAAAAAATTGGGATTTTTTCCAAGTATTTTTTTTCGAAATCGTGCTGTATTTTAAGAAGACCATATCAGAATTATTATTTGTTTACGGTATCCGTTCCCTTGTAATGTAAGCTATAGAAAAAAATAAGTAAATAAACTTTTTTTGAAAAAAAAAATTGATCGAAAATTGGGAAATCTGGCGAATTAGACACATCCAAAACTTTGAACGTCTTGCATAAGCAAACCGAAGAAGATATTGTTAAACAAATTCCATTTTAACCTGGAACACACAATTTGTAAAAAGTGCTTTTTTTATAAAAAAAATCTGACATCAGTGCTATAAATTAAATTGAATAAAGACTCAATACACCCAAAACAGTCAATTTAACATGTAGTTTCTGTCGATTTTGCGCTAATAAACCGAAAATTACACTTCTCATTCCACTTTACCTCCTAAAAACCATTAATAGAGGGCGTTCGAAAAATTAAAAATTTTTGACATCTCTTGACTTAATAAAATGATACGAATTTAGTCAAAAACTGGGTTTGTCAACCAGTATCACGACCGGTACGATCATGCAAAAAACTTTTTAATACATTTTTTGAAAAATTCAGACAAAAATCTACTATATTCCGAGATTTCAGTATCGTCAGGCTGTCCGTTAGAACAGGACTGGCGTTTTAACAAAGGTCAAACGCGTCGGTTACCGCCTTAATCAAAATATAAACAAAATAATTTTTCACAAATCTTCCAGTTATTGCCAGCAGGATACCAAACGACGACAAGGCGTTTATCGCCATCTCTAGGATAATTTTCTCGGCAGAAAAATATTTATAATTTTAATATATATCACTCAAACCTTAATTTTTACCTTAATGAATATTTTAACATTCCCTCCGGCGACATTATCCGATTTTATTTATAAAAAATTAGACATAATGAATTTTACGATCCTATTATTCATTACAAATTTGCAATGATCGTCAAAAAATGATTGACAAAGCTTTTCGAACTTCAATAGTTCATTACTTTGACTCAAATAATTAAAGCTTTAACCAAAATCTGGTTACCAGATACTCACGAAAAAGACGCATATCATACAGTCAAAAATACTAACCTTCTGTAGTTTTCTCAGTATTGTTTCTCAAATTTGAATTCTGCAACAATTTTTTCTGATTTCTCTTGATCATAAATGTTTCTCCGTGCAAAAAGACAAATATAACAAAACTGTTTAAAATTTATGGCGGATTTTCCGAAAAAAAGATTGTGTTTTTAAACTCTTCGTGTAAATTAAATAAATAGTATTGAAATAAAATCGAGTGAATTTCCTTAATTTGACGGTTGATCACTGATTATAATTCAGTATTTATTATTAATAGAATGGTACTGTATCATATTTTTAAATATGTCATGACATCGTTATTTTGCAAAAGTGATAATCCAATTTTTTGGCCAGTTTCTCGATTACATTTATCATCTAAAAATTTTCAGATTCATACAATATTAACTCGTAGACTTTAGACATGAATCTGTACGAATAATACGGTATAAATACGGTATTATTACATAACACTTAAAATTGGTTTTAAATTAACAATAAGTTATCATAGAAATAACTGTTTTGATCTTACACCACAAACTCACAAATATTATTTTCCGTTGTCCTAGCAGAATATTAACTTTTAAGTTTTTGAGTAAAGGAGTCATGAATTCAAATATAGGTTTTCAACAATCAACTACAATACTATAAGGGGTTTGGCTATAATCGGGCAGTTGGCGTGAGTTGTTCAACAGTTGTCAAATTGAGTAAGTCCAATCGGAATGACGCGACAATTTTCCACATAATGAAGCCCGTTATAACTATTGAAGCCATATTACTATTGTACATGTTCCCCAATCGAGCGTGAAATTATTTTCCATCATCAATCACGTGCTTCTAGAAGCAAATTTAAAGTTGTATCAAAAACTGACCAAAACATTAACTCGCCCAAATGTTTTTCTGCGTCCTCTGATTGGCTCCGCTTCAACGTTAATTCTACCAAGCCCCTCATTTAAGGATGTGGGCGTCGATAATTGGGCTCTTTTTTTACAAACATTTTCAAGTGAAGTTTCTGAGAAACCTGGCTTCAGAAATAATTATTTTTTTTCCAAATACGTAGTACAACTCGTAAGGAAGGTGCCAGTACTATTCAGAGCATCTTGATACTCAACCCTACGTCAGAAAATGGTTTTTAGTAGGCGTCCCTAAAAAGCACTAAAAAGCCTACTGCCTCATTTAACATCTATCATCACTTTTTATGATATTTGCAATCTTAGAATGTAGATATATATACCTCAATCACCATGGAAGCTTTTTTCCAAAAATTTTTCCTCTAGTGGTCAAACAGCTTTATTGGGAGCCTCGCGCAAACGCCTAACTCCTCCCTTAAATATATATGGATAAATTTTTCAATTTGTACATCAAATCACCGCAAAGGCTGATTAAGGTTCAATGGAGCCTTTTTTCGATTTTTTCCTCCAAAGTCTCAGGAACGCATTTGTGATTTCTAGTCTTTCTGTTGAAATTCTTAACTTTTTTTAAAATTAAAAAAAAAATTAAAAAAAATTGAAATTTAACGTTTTTTTGGCAGTATTTCGAGTTAAGTGTCCTACATTCGCAATTTTGAAAGGTTGCCAAATAAATTCCTAGATTCGAAATTGGCTACCCTTTCACTTCAACATTTCCTCAAAAATCTCAAACTTAACTTTTTTTTTGAAAAAAATCAAAATTCAGTAAAAAATCCTAAGCTTTAAAAAACTGCAGTGATATAGATTCCTCTCACAAAATGGGGCTATCAAAAAAAGTTTCTGAGAAACTCTCAAATTATCGACGGCCACATCCTTAGAGGACGAATTATTTTGCGCAAATATTATAGGTGCCACGCGGAGTTGAATTTGTAAGCAAGCGATTATAGCGTGGGCACAAGTGATTCGTCGTTTTAGCCGGTCATACAGAAATAGAGCCCTGACGTGAAGTATGCGGCACATTGAATATCGATTACGGGTTGCTTCTGGCAAATAGCAGCTACTTCTATTGGTCAATTTGTTTTCTATAATTTGCCTTGTGAAAAACGCACCCATCGATAAGTCTGTAGAGGCTCAACTGAGCAAAACTATTCCGAGAAGAAAGAATGAAAGAATCCAAAGTAGACCATTGTTTACATGCTTTTTCAACAAAACTATACTTAAACATTTCAGTAATCTTCAGAGGAAAAATAAAAAATATGGTTCCGATTGGAGCTTGTTTTTTCATTTATATTCCACGAAAATATTTTCGGTTTATGTTCAGTATTTAAGAACTTGATCGGATAAGTCGTTTCAAAAGCCGAATTATATAAATATTTGACTTAAAAAGTAGCTTATATGTGCCAAAGAAGCACTCGTTATCATATAGTTTTCCACGGCTCCATATTTTACTAATCGGACCGTTGTTACTTAATTGTTCATTTTCAGGCAAGTACAAAATTGTCAATATAAAAGGGTAGTTCTTCAGTTTTTATTAAGTGTAAGTTAATAACTGCTATATTTCAATTTCAAAGATTATCAAATGTAATTTATTCACAGAAAAAGACTATCTCAAATATGAAGCCTTGATCGGTGAAAACCAATCGCTTCGATTGGCTAAAAAGTTGCTCTTGGTTGCCAATTTTCGAACACATAATTTTTGCCGCTTAAAGAATAATAACTCATGAGATGAATTCAAGGAGGAAATATTCAGGCAAACAAGTGAGAAACGTCGGAATTTTTGATTCATTCTTTGTTGGACAAACGATACCAGGCGTGACTTGAATCCTTTATTCCCAATTTTTGAACAATCTCATTTCTCGCATGTAAACTTTGTAAATGGGCTGGAAGAGATGCATTAATACTTGTGATGATTTGATGGAGCTCAGGGGCAGGTCCAGCAATTTTTTTGTTAGATTTCAAGTGCACAATTTTCGTTAGTAAAATTGTTCTCTGAGGCGCTCTTTGTCGAGAGAACTTTATACGGTGATGGTTCATGAGCTCTACGAACGATTTCCCTCTGACTAATCCATTTGAAGAATCAGTTATCAACAAAAATATTCATGATTTTGTTTTTGGTGCTTTTTAGGATTTTTCTTAAAGTTCAAAAACAAAGTTGTTTATAATAGTTCTTGAGTGATAAGGATTTAGCTGATCTTCGCGCAACTCAGTCCTTTCTGTAATGATCACTCCTGAATTTCCAAAATTAGTTCAAACGTCCGATTAATTTAATGTACAAAGTCAGGAGAAAGAGTACTTGTCAAAGAGAAATCGTCGAAGATATTGATAATTGATTCAACTTCTTTCCGAATATTTGTTATGAAAAAATGTCAAAGAGTTCTTTTTTTATTCTCATGGTATTTGCAATTCAAATTGCCATTTGTTTGTTATTTTATTTTGAATTTGTCTAGTGTTAGTAAAAAACTGCTTCACATTGAGTATGAGCTCTGCCAGATTTAAAACTTAAGATACTCATGGCATGGTCGTTTCGTCAAGTACCATAGAGTATAAAAATATTTTTTATTGAGCATCTGTGGGTTTTTCTATACTAAATATTCCGACGCAAAAGAGTTGAACTCAATTTCAAATATTTTTCGACGGATTTACACGTGACGTGGCCACAGTATATTTTTGCCGCTCTCCCCAAAAACATCAACGAGTCAAAAAATATGAATAAGTTTCCAGTAAAAATCGGAGACCTTCTAGGAAATCAAAGATAAGAAGGACTCTCGGGTGTTAGATCATGGCTATTGAAAGGAATGCAAAAGCGTGAATATTGATTCACAGGCGTATTCCTGAAATTCAGGTTTTTGAACTTTCTGCCAGTTACCCCGCGTTTGTTTTGTATCTTTGCATAAAATGAGTCGGTGTCAAGTGTACCCAAATTGGGTCTATAAAAATTATCTCGACAGTGCAAGTGAAACTAATCAAAATTTAACAACATTAATTGAATTGCCAAAAGATATCAAGTAAGGATGGCCGAGGAAATTTCAAAATAAGAAAACAAGTATTTGAAGTAATTTTTTTTATGTATTTTTCTAATACTATATTAGAAGTAATGTTCATAATATTGATATTATATTTGAATTTTAAAACCCTCCGTGTCTTTGAACGGTTCACGGGCACGATTTGAACAGTACAAGCGGTATTGTTCTATAGTTAAGGTTTACTTGAAGGGACAACGGCCGCGGCGTAGGAGGGATCGGAAATAAATCTGGGAAATCGTTGAAATTAGATCAGGTCATACTGAGACTGATATTTTAGAAATAAATTTTTAATTTTAGACCAATTTGGGGTACACTCAGCACGCCGGTGGTTTTTAAATGCGGAATCTATTGACTTTTTCAAAGTTATCGTCATAGACGGAACAGGCCATTCAATAAAGAATCGATTGAAATTTGGAATAATAATTTCAAACATTTGTAAAAAATACTTTTTCGATCGGAAATTAGTAGTGTTGATATGGTTGAAATAAAAGAAGTTATTGATTTAGAAGATTAAAGGTGTCCTTGAGCCACTTGTAACTTTTCTATTTTCGGAAACAAAAAATTCCATATTCGTCCAAAAAATGTAAAGTTGATCGCATACAGTGAAAAGACATATCTAATTATGTTTTTATGCCCGAAGACATTTAAAAATCACATAAGGCAAAAATGATCGTCTTTGGTAATTCAAAATTGAATAATTGCTTTTCCGAACTTGACTTTGGATACAGAGTTTTTCTACTTTCTTCGAGTTTGTTGTTTCCTAACGGTGGCCAAATAACTGAATCACAAATTTGACTTCCAAAGATTCCCCCTGAACTTGGAACTGCCGATAGGGGTTCCTTGGTCAGAACTTCAGAGAAACAACTTTCAAAAGGGCTTTTTGACAAAACCATAAACCAAGAACTTGGCAATAACTGAAAAACATTATTTTATAACCAAACATATACAGTAAATGTATCGAAAATCTTGACTTAATTAGGAAACTTAAAGGCTGAGTAGTGTTTTGAGTGTTTTTAGCAATGAAGTTAGAAGATGCCAGCAACCAGCCCTGTTACCAGGGTCAAGATTTTTTGAAATTGGTTTTGACATGACACCGATGAAGATTCATTTTGTTTATATTTTAACCATGAAATTTTAAAATTTCACTAATCTTGTTTGAATTGTGAATGTCGACTCGAGCAGAATATTATGAGTCCGGTGTTTTAGTGTAAGCTCTTTGGGTACGCTTAGCCGCCCCGTGCTTTCCGTACCCAATTGGTCCTGAAATAAAAAACGGGCGTGCTTAGCGTATCCAAATTTGGCAAATTGGTAAAGAAATGGAAATTATTTTGCGATTTGACCAATCAACTTGAATAAACTTGAGATAATTTGCAAACGTCATCTAGGTGCTTAGCTCCAATCAGACTTCCCGTGAAATTTAAGATTATCGTGCCTGGAATTAATTTCACGAGGGAACTGGATTTTGTTTATTAAAACAAGGACTTCTAATTCCAAATTTTATGGCTTAAAAAGTTTTGATAAGCCTTGGAAAAAAAAACCTAATTATTGAATGGCTTACATTCTGAAGATATTTTTTCTACGTATATTCAGCCCCTTGGAGATAATTTTTTCGTCCCTAAACACCATTTAACTGCCTACAGAAAAGCAAAAAGTAAAATTTATGCTTTGTTTACTTAATTCCCGCTTCATTTCGATTGTTCCTGCCTCCGTTTTATGTTTTAACATGAACAAATGCAACTTTCTAACAACTTTTTTAATTTAGACCAAGGGTACGGAAGCACGCACACCGAAAATTTTATACTTGTTTATTTCGACTTATTTCTCCTACACAAATGCAGTATAACAAGCGTGATAAAACATGTTAACGCAACCAGATACACCTAACTAGGCATTTTGATATTAAATTGGTGGTAAATAAACGTTTTGGTTCAAGATGGTAAAATTTTTTCTTATTTATTTTCGAATATAATATTTTCGCCAGGTGCGCTCTAACTACAAATCTAACACAGGGCCCTAATGATTCGGAAATAAAATTGGTCTAAAGTTTCAAGTTTTAAATACTTTTGTCATCAAAATTCCGACCATAATTCATAATGGCCTAGTATTTTCTAATATGTATGCAACATAATAGATTCACCAACATAGTTCTCAGACAGAAAATTTTCCAATTTCCAAATGCTCAAAGATGATTTGGTTCAGACTTTGAAACGTTCTCTGGATATTTTCCCTCAAACCGAAACTTACCGTCTATCAACAAGCTGACGCTTCCCAATTGGGCTTTTTGATTCCATATCTTTTCCATTCATCGAAACCGGTCATATAAACACAATTTTGAGTAACTGATTGCCATTAAAACCCGGCGGTGCATTTGGGGCCCAAATAAACTGAAATAAAGTTTTTAAGGTTGGATAGACTACTTTAGAGACATTTTTTGGATGCATATTTTAAGATTAATTTATGACAGAAAAAATTGTGTGTTTTTTTAAGGAGGTTTTCTGTCCGCTTTAAAAAAGTTGCCTCTGAAAAATTTGTTGGTGATTTGGAATACAAAAACAAAGCCGGTTTCGCAATTTCAGAAAAAAATAAATTGTAATCTTAAGAAAAATTCCATTCGTTTTGGCTATCCTTTAATTTTTGTATTAATACCCACTAATAATTGAAAATAAAATTTGTTTTTCAAAAAAAAACTTTATTGGTTTTTCTTGTAAAATTTTCGGCATCAAAGCTTTCCCTTCAGTAGCAATAAAATATATGTGGGTTTACAGAAGTAATTCTAGATTTAAACAAAACTTACGTAAATATAGAAAAAATTTGTACTAATATTAAAAAAAATATTTTTGAATATATTAACAGTTCTAGAACATTTGACAGAAAATAGGGAAGCTAAGGCTTCAAAAACGCCGAAATTTGTGGGCTTATTTTCAAGTCAATGCAACATATTTTATGTTTCACTTGCGCATTAAGAGTTTGGTGTTTCTAACTTGGAATAGTAACCGTATTGTTTTTTTTAGCTCTTCGAGATAAAGCGGAAATACACTGATGTGAGAACAAATTTTCCGTTTTCGTGGAATTTTGCTGGTGGCTCGTTATTCGTTTTAACAAGAGGCCTTTTTTTGATTTACCATATAACTTAGTTTCATCCGATTGAATAGTCAAATTTTTGAGAAAATTTATCTGTATTAACTAACATGATTGAAACTGAAAAATAAAATCAAAGATAATTTATTTATGATTAAGTCGCCTTTTAAGGCTTTAGAAAAAACGCTTGCACATTTAGGGCCTTGGTGCATTTTGACCAGATTTTGCACTTTTTCCAGTTTTTGTTTGTCTTGACCGGGAAACTTTTGGCCACTTAGAAATTTTCGAAAAAAACTTTTTCGAACACAAGTTGCCACTTTTTCAGCTTATTTTAATAATCTGTATAGTCTCAAATTATTTTTATTTTTTAATCGTCTTATGAAAACCTCAAAAATGCGCGTTTGCTATCGAAAGGTGGTCTAAATTACACTAAATTTTATTAATTTATTCTATTTGATAAGGAGTCCGCGAAAAAACGGTCCTGTGGACTAATCGAAAATTTATTTATTTCAAGTTCATACGATTTTAAAGTCAAAATCTAAATTTTAAATTTTGAAAAAAAGGCAAAAAAACGAATTTTAGCAACATCGAAAAAAAAATTTTTCGTGAGTTAAATGGAATAAATTTTAAAATGGTCTGGACAGGTCGGCTTACCAATTGCGCAAGTCTCGGTGTAAATTAAAGAAAGGCTTTCGATGAATTCTCAAACGTGTATTTTTAAATTCAAACATTATGATTAACAGTTATGAACAAAACAAGGACATATTGTAAAATTAAAGGGTATCCTGCTTCTACATTTTGCTCTGCACTTATAAAAATCACCAAATCAATTTGTTTATGTTTTGAAACGCATAAAAACAACCCAAATGACAACAAAAAAAATATTTCGAAAATTTTGCCGTTTTTTTCGATTTTTTTCTAAAGTATTTTTCTCAAAAAATTATGTTCAAAAATAACGTTTGTGTCAATGTGACCACTTTTATCTTCAAGCCGATTCCTAGGCTTTCTTTTTGAGCCTATTTCTTTCGAAAAAAATCGAAGCAAACATTTTTTTTTCGAAAAATTTTTCTACCGTGACCTTGAAAAATCATATTTTAAGTTTGGGGTCAAAATTAAAAAAAAAAACGCTTCAACAGAATTTTATATTGTTTTGAAGCTTCCTTTTGCAAAAATTTAAGTGAATTAATGAAATATAACTTCAGAGGAGACTTATTCGACAAAAAACGCTTCCACAGAAATTTTTGTATAGCTAATTATGCAGGTTATGTTAAAACTTAGGTTTCTTTCAAATATATCTTCAGCAGGAGATAGAATTTCAAATTTGGGCTTAGGTCTTTCTGTTTCGCTAATGTGTCTGGGAGTGTATTTCCATGCAAAAAAAGTTTTGAACACATGTTTTCCGCAAGATGAAGGCTAGTTCTACAAACTGGCTAATCTGAATAGTATCCTCGAAAGCTGTGTTTTCGCTAAATATTTTACGTAAGAATATGTCAAGATAAGGAGCAAGGGAATACCCTTAAGGGAGTACTGGTCGCATTAAAGACTCGGACATGAAATTTTCCAGAATTAGTTTTTAAAATGTTTTTTTTCTGAAAATATGGACAAAATAAGTTGATCAGATGTTCTTTTTTATTTTCCATTTGTCATAAAAAAAGTATTTTCATCGCGATTTGAAACATATTCAGTGGATTTTTTTCAAATTTTTTGAAAATTTCTGAGAATTTGGAATCGCGGTTTTCCAAAAAAAGACGAGATACAAAATGCAAAATTGTGAACTAAGGGGCCTTTGCGCGTAATCCTCAAAGGATCGTTAACATACCAAGTTTTAGGTTTCTGCCGTTCCAAAAATCCAGGGAGGAGTAGTATTTTACGCCGAGGCCTCAAAATAAGGCCAAAAACACAGGTTTTTTGCTCAATTTAAGCGCCGGATGAAATTTTTTTGAGTAAAACTGAACTTGGGGTTCCTGCCCACGTTCTCTGTGGTCAATAAAAGCTATAAAAGTATTCTCTTATCTTCAAACTCTCAGGGAGGAGTAGGCTTTTTGAAGTTGACAATATGCCACTTTTGAAAGGTCGTTCCTGATTGTCGGCCCAATCAAAGGCCTCGATTTGTTTGTGAAAGCAAGAATATAATGTTCAACTTAATCCCTAAACTGAAATACATATGGTTCGTGCTGTTTCTAGTTACTTCATTGAGGCGCCGCTGAAACCTGTTTTTGGCTTAAACATGCGACCAGTAACTTCCCTTAAGTTAAAGTCGCCAATTAATTCATATTTTTTAGCTAATGATTCCAGAAAAAATAAGTTTAAAAAATTTGAACTAGAAATGAGAAATTTTTTAAAAATATTTTAATTAATTCTTGATTAAAAAATCACTTGAGCCATGTCATATGGTTTTTTTATACGAAAAATATTTGGGTCACCCTTAAGTGAAAAGTTAAAGTAAGCATTTCGTAGAAGTTTTTTTGTTGATTTGAAACAAATATTGAATAAAAATTTTGAACCAAAAAAGGGCAATTTTTTTCATTTTGTATTAGAACTTTTATCAAAAATTTCTCAATAATTTCTCGAATTCGAAAAGTTAAATTAAAACTTAAAATTCTTAAAAAAGCCATAATGCAAAAATTGGCTAGTTGTACAAAGTTGCCTGTAATTAATGAATCATCACTTTGAATGGTAAAATTGGGAAGAATAATCAGATCCATCTCAAAAGTTTTCATCAAGAGCCCATATCGGTATCTTTTCAAAATGCACCGAGGCTGCGGTAAAATTAAAGAGGAATCGGTGCTAAAAGACTGATCAATATTGGTAAAATTTGACTTCAAACCGATGAAAATTGTAATGGCTGTAATTACTTTCACTTCTTCTTGTTTTTATTTACCTCTTCCAGGGGGTGGCATTAAACCCGGCCTCTGGAGTCAATATAACTTACGAAAATAGTAAGTCAGTATATTTTTTCAATGCTTATTTAGTGAGCTGAACCGATTTTAAATATTTTTCAGCTTCATAAATCATTATTATCCATTTAAGAGAAGATTTGAGTTCGATTTTTCATCTTCTTTGAAATCGAAAAAAATTTGAAAAAATCCAAGTATTATGAAAATTTTCCGTTTTTTTCGTCCAACATTTTTTTTGTTTTTATAAACTGAATTTAATTCGTGGTTTTTTGAACTCTCCATAAAAAAACATGCAGATACCATATTAAATGTTTTTGGTATATCCTTAAATGGGCCGTAATGTCAACTTAATCGGTAGAATCGCGCTGAATGTAAATCTGTATACATTTTGATAAAATCACAGCTTTCAGGCCACTGCTTTTATCAAAAATGAAAATATAGTGCCATAAAATCTTGCAAGTTTAGCTTTACGGTCAGCCTGATTTTCTTCTGCCGATTGCCTCTTCTGTTTCTCAACCCACTAGTGCCTTTGTGGTTTTTTCTCTATTATCACGTTTTCCTGTTATTATGAGTTACCAGTTTCATGTTTATCTTTGTTAGAATAAAAACAATTTTTTCGTCATTATTGTAATCGTTCACTCGGTTTTAAAATTATAGGCATACCGATATGTCTTCTGGTGCAAGATATAAGACTGT
This sequence comes from Oikopleura vanhoeffeni, assembly GCA_004367855.1. Classification (NCBI taxonomy): domain Eukaryota; kingdom Metazoa; phylum Chordata; class Appendicularia; order Copelata; family Oikopleuridae; genus Oikopleura; species Oikopleura vanhoeffeni. The sequence goes on along the minus strand of SCLH01000084.1, from coordinate 25,301 downwards.
ATTCATACGAGATATCATGATCAATAGTAAATAAAGAGAGCAGCCTCACAAGTCAAGCTAATTTCATTGAGTGAAATGCTTCTGATATTGAAAATGTGAGAGAAAGAAATTTTGAGCAATTTCAATGACCTGAATTATCGAAATTGACCGTCTTGGTAGATGGTATAAATGGACATCCGAAGAAGAAAAGTTGGTTTAATCGCTGAAATTACAGGGATCTTTAATATCCGAAAATTAACGAATTTTTCTATATTTAACGGATGATGGTCGCAAATGCGCAAAAATTGACTGCAAGTTTTAACGAGACCACTATAAAGAAATTCGGTACATGATATTAGAAAACTTAGAAAATTCAAGGGTGCCTGCTCTGTGGTTGACGCTGGGCAATTTAGTAAGGCTGTCAAATTTTGCAAAGAATAAAAGATCGAGGAAAAAATCAGACAACGAATGTTGTAGAAGTTTATCATAATGACATAAGTTATACGAAATTTTGCAGAAATTCAAACTGAAAAAAAGTGCCCTGACCTTAAAATTATTGAAGAAAAAATTTCCCGGACTGTTAAAATGTGCCGATCCAGACTGTCAAAACATGTGCGGATTCAAAAATGGTAAAAGTTCCGATCCATACTGAAAAAAATGGTGCCCAGACCTTGAAAACTACAAATCAATTCAGACAAATGTAGAAATTCCGAAGAAAATATTTTCAAGAAAGTCAAGAATGCCATTAAAGATGCCAAAATCAATTACTCATGGGGTTAAGCAGAATCACCAAATTACTGAGAAAAAAAGTAATTTAATTTTAATGTCACCATATAACCCATTTTTGGAATTTTGCATCGGAATAAAGGTGGCTACGATATGAAATAAAAAAACCAATACGGATATTTACTAGTGCTTGAAATGGACGAGTGGTTTGATATTTTCTTACCATACTCAGATAGACCCTTCGATTTGACAACTATCATAGACCGGTGGAAATGTGTGATACATTTTCCTTGATAACTGGTGTTTATCACATATAAAGATCATGAAAAATATGGTTTTTTGGAACATGACAAATATATAATTCACGTTCCGCCTAATTGCATATTTCCGGTGAAATTCAACGTAGCCAAGAGACCAAAATACTTTTGTGTAATGTTGACAAGCTATCAGCATTATCATTACATGATTAATTCAATAAACTTATAAAATAGCTTATTTTGGGGTAGGGATATCATTTTGTCAAGTATTAAAGTAAAAGAAGTGTCAAAATTAGGAACTATAGTACTCCTATGTTTAGTTATTTTTTGTAATCGATTTTTAAGTTAGCCAATTCTTTTCATTATTTCAATTCCATAGTGTATAATTTTATTGTAACTCTTCCGAATTTTATAAGTTACTGTCTGTTTTGTCTGGTGAGATCTATGTAGTCAAAATTTTTAAAATTTCATCAACTTTTTTTCCTTGTCAATGGAAGGCTTTTGAATGTATTTGACATATTCACGGTGAATATACTTCTGAAAACTAAAAGCTTATAAGAAAACCGCGAAAATCTGATTTGTAGATCTATCCTCTTAGTACATTACAAATTATCTTTTGACCATAACCAATAGGTAAGTATCGTCAACAAGGTGACATTTCAAAATTTCAAAATCTATC
>SCLH01000084.1:0-12902 GCA_004367855.1 Oikopleura vanhoeffeni | reverse complement strand
TCATCAGGGGTTAAGCAGAATCACCAAATTACTAAGAAAAAAAAGAATTTATTTAATTGTCACCCATATACCATTTTTGGAAATTTTGCATCGGACATAAAAGGTGGTCTAAGAAAATATGATAATAAAAAAAACAATACGATATTTACTAGTCCTGAAATAGACGAGTGGTTTGATAATTTTCTTACCATACTCAGAATAGACCCTTCAGATTTTGACAACTATCATAAACCGGATGGAAAAAAAATAAGTAAAATGATACATTTTCCTTGATATACTGGTGTTTATCAACAATATAAAATCATGAAAAATATGGTTTTTGATGAACATGACAAATATATAATTCAACGTTACCGCCTAATTGCCAAATATTCACCGGGTGAAATTCAACGTAGCCAAGAGTACCAAAATACTTTTGTGTCAATGTTGACATCAGCATTATCAAATTACATGATTTAATTCAATAAACTTATAAAATAGCTATTTTGAGGGTAGGGATATCATTTTTGTCAATAATTACAAAGTAAAAGAAAAACAGTGTCAAAATAGAAAACTATATACTCCTATGTTTAGTTATTTTTGTAATCGATTTTTAAGTTTGAGCCAATTCTTTTACATTATTTTCAATAACCATAGTGTATAATTTTATTGTACTCTTCCGAAATTTAAAGTTTAACTGTACTGTTTTGTCTGTGAGATCTACTGTAGTCAAATTTTCATCAATTTTTTTCCTCATGGAAGGCTGTTTGAATGTATTTTTTATTCTAGACATATTCACGGTGATATATTCTGAAAACTAAAAGCTTATAAGAAAAACCGAAATGCTGATTTGTAGATCTTCTTTAAGTACATTACAATTATTTTTGACCATAAAACCATAGGTACAGTATCGTAACAAGGTGACATTTCAAAATTTAAATCTATCTCCTCCCAGACGGTATATCCATTTGAGCTCAAATTTTCCAGCAGATCACGTAACGGGAGTATGCCACTCTTTCTCGAGGGTTTTTTGATCCGGCGACTGAAACTTCTAGAACGCCAAATACCGACGATTTTTCGATTTCAGACTTCAAAATCTATCTCCTCGAGGATATATTTGCAAAATGGCTCAAATGTTTATCAAGTATTCCTAAGAACATATGTAAGAGATTCTCGAGAGCTTTTTTTGCAATTTCGAGCTATAACTCGAAATTGATTTTTTTGGATCATTTTCCAAAAATTTCCGAAAAAAAAGTGCTTCGATTTTTCGAAAGTATGCTCAAAAGAAAGCCAGTAAAAACTGATGAGAAAGTTGGCTTACGACAAGGTGATATTTTGAAGTTTAAGTGGTCAAATTCGAGCAAACGTTATTTTTTAACTTCATCTTTGAAAAATACTTAGAAAAAAATCAAAAAAAATGCAAAAATTTCGAAATTTTTTTTTGATCATTGGGTTCTTAGTACACTTAATTATCACCCCGTATGAATTTGGAGCATTTTTCATGCCTCTAAGGCCTTCATTTAATCAGACAGATATCCCCTTATCACCTTTTGGTTAGAATGCGTAGCCATTGAGAATTTGCTCGTCGGAGTGATCGTCGTAAGAAGAATCCTTAGTCTAAAAAATGTGAGTAAATTCCATCGAGAGTGACCAAGTCAGCAAGTAGGTTAGATTGAGGAAACTTTCCGTTCAGCGTCGCGCTGCGCCTCTAGGGAGGGTCGAGAAAAATATTTGAAAAAAAAAAGAGCCTGGCTAACATCTAAAATTTAGACGCATTATGCGTATAGCCACTTCTGAAGACTTTAGCTCATAAATTTTATTCAAATGTCCCATTATTTGTAACTCTTAAAGAAAGCTTATTTAATTGTCTTAAAATGAATCTTAATAAATTTAACAAAACTTGATTACTAAGCAGCATTTTGAGCCCTAAAAAATGAGTTTTTAAAATTGAAAAAAACCTGTAATAAGAAAAAAAATAGATTATCTATTTCTTGTAAAATGGCGTCTAAGTATGCAATTCCACCTTTGCTAGTTTAGCCAGAACTTTTTTCGATAATAGTAAACTTTATTTTAAAGATTTGTGAACATTAAATGCAAGCTTTAAAACTAACCGCGGAGCAGAAAGCAGGGCAATTTTAGGTAAAACATCAATGTTTGTGACTTAATTTGAGTTTGTTGAGAACTAGGCCAAAAATCAGTTTTTGAAAAAATCAAACTTTTTGATAGTTTTTTTGCAAAAATGATTTCTTTATTTTTTTCTAGAACGGGCTAAGTGGCACATCCAAAATATAAATTCCGAGAATCAACTTCACAATACAAAATTGACCCTTTTGGTTATTACGGCCAATAAAAATAGTAACTAGGTAGATTTTTATTTCAAACCCTTGACATCGGCTAAAGCTAGGCGCTCAAAATAAAATCCATCTTTTACCTATTTTGATTGGCTGTAATTAGCTTAAGGATATATTTTCACTTCGCAAGTTAAAAAGTACATACTGTCATATGTTTTATTTCAATTTAAAAATTGGTTTTATTGACATGTTTCGCGTTTTATGTCTTCATATTATGACTATTAATTAATGACTAAGGTTTAAATATAAGATTGGCCACATAACAGTCAAAATTAAAAAATTTTGATAATGGAATTTTTTGTTCGTGAAGAACTTTATGATTAGTGACTAACTTAAGGGGGGTGGTCATCGCATTTTAAGGCAAACATGGTTTTTCAATGACCATTGTAGCAAAAGTACAAACGTCGGACCAAACATTACCTCTCTCTGATATATTTGAACAAAATCTTGCATCCTAAAAATAAATCAAAAGTGACGGATGGCTCGTCCACTCAGAAACGTGCTTACAAAAATAACAGATTTTTTTTTCAAATTGTATCTCCTCCCTGAGTTTTTAGGGTACAACAATGATTTATGACTCAAATAAACCGGACAGACGTGAACAAAACACCAAGTTTGAGTTTTTTTTTCTAAATTCTTGAATTTGCCTCTCAGTATCACCAAAAAACTGTATTTTGACCCTTGTTTAGGGGTCTCAATCAAAATGTATCTCCTCTCTGGATTTAAAGGTCACACATTCGAAACCCAGATAAATGTGCAGCTCGTTAAGTTTTGTCTAAATTTCTGACTTGTTTTTCTGTAAATCGCGTTTTAAATTTTCAAAAATCAAGAATTTCAACTTTTTCAGGACGAAATATAATTGAACTCATCAAAAAGTGCTTTCCTAGCCATGTATCAAAATAAAACGAGTACCAAATGCTTGTTATTTTCCATATTTCCATAAAAACGCATGAAAATAAAATTGGAAAAATTGGTTCTAGAGCCTTCATTTGCGACGACCCCCTTAAGTGAGTGGGTGTCGCAAATTTGAGCTTCCTCGACGCCATTTCCCGCAAAACTAGCAAAGGTGATATTCCAAAAACATTTGTAACTACAAACCAACCTTCGCGGTAATTTTGAACTTAACAGTAATCTGATACAATCCCACCTACGCCGAACACTACGCTTTTAAAAAGCTTCTTAAAAAGACACGCGTTTTACCTTTCTCCTTCAATTTCTATCATTTTTTATTATTTTGTTGTGTCAGGCTCTAGAAAAGCCTAAAAATAATGCAAAAGCGCTTTTGTTTTAACATTTTGGCTTTTCAGCGAAGAAAAACGCGAAAAAAACTAAATTTTGAAATGATCAGTTTGGCAGGCTCGGGTCATGTCAACTTTTCATTTTGAGCCTTAATTTTGACAAAATTTAGAAACCAGAAAAATGCTTAAAATAATTTTTTCCGTGAATACAAACACTTTTAACCCTCTCACACCCGAAACCATTGAATTCCCCTCACACCAAAAACCATTCGAGGACGCCACTTTGAGCGGTTATTGCGGAGATAATAATGCAATAGAATTCATTATTTTCGCTGGCCCGAGATCAAGGATAGATTTAATTGGAGGCCAATAATTTTTTTCAAAATTTTTATTCTGTTTGCTCGATAAATGCAAGAGAAAATAGAGGTTTAGTTTCAGGTAATTCATCGGAAAACCATACATTTTTCAAAATTACATATGAATTACAAAAGATTAAGTAGAACACTGGCTATTCAAATATCAATCTGAATTTAAATAGCTTATCTGAATAGTCTGAAAAACAATTCGTATCCCTTCAAGCCAAAATGCACGCCACAAAATCAGAAACAAATTGAATATAAATAGTTTTTTACTTGAACTTTGAAGGCTCATCCGGTGAATTGGAGAATAATAAAAAAAGTTCAAAATTTAATTATTTTTGATTAATATACGCCATAAAATTGAACTTTATTCTTTTCAAAAACGATTTCTCCATAGTAATACGCAAAATGTATATAAATAACTCAAACCGTGGCCGTCTGAATCTGTTCTCTGATTAAAATATCTCTCTCCATTAGTCTAGAACATGATCACTCCTTTTTCCTGTGCCAAAATAAACATTTCGGAAATTGTAAGCAACATATTTTGAGGATAAAATAAATTTATTAGATCAAGTTGTTCAGCCACTAAAAAAAGACAAACTGAGTATTGGGGTCCGCTGGAAGCTTGATTACTCGGCATGATATCTTCAGCTGTGCTTTTGTCGCTTTGGCATCGAATTCTAACTAAAAATCAAACGGATTTCAATTCAAGATAATTATTCGCGCAATTATAATGTGTACATATGTGTTTTTTTTTATTTTTTGAGTTAATAGAGAAGAAATCACTTCAGGAAAAATAAAACTCTCAATCAAGACCAGAGAAAAAAACAATAGTACCAGGAGCAGCCTCAAATAATTTCCTAAATTTGAGTCTCCTCAGAATTTTATTTTATGTGTCGTATTTACGCTGGAATTTTTTTACGGAAATCAGGCGAAAATCCTAAAAAAAAGTAGGAAAAAATATCTTTTGAAACTACTAGTCGTATCAAAATTATAAAAACCTTACTAGAAAAAGATTGCGAGCTTTATGACACATTTGAATTAAAAGTCTGTTGAATATTATTTCTATCTCGTTTTAAGGATTGAAAAAATCTCGCGTCCCCAAATGGCGTTTGGTGTGGAGGGGTAAGGATTTTGGTGCAATTTTTAACTCGGTAGCGTCAAAGAAAACAAATTATCGCACTTTCAATTTAAATCATCAATAAATCTATAATTTTTGTTTTCGTTTTTGTTTTTTTTGGCCGCTGAGCAAAATTTTAAACAAACAAAGCAATTTTGCATTATTTGTTAGGCTTCTCCGGAGCCTCACACAAAAAAATGATGAAAATTGAAGGAGTAGGTACAAACTGCGTGTCTTTTTAAGAAGCTTTTTAGAAGCGTAGAGCGTAAATTTTACGTTTGAATGCGTTTTTGAAAATGTTTGATCTCTGAAATTAATATGAAGACACAAAACGCGAAACATGTCAATAAAACCAATTTTTAAAATTGAAATAACATATGACAGTATGTACTTTTTAACTTGCGAAGTGAAAATTATCCTTTAGCTTAATCAAGCCAAAAAAATGGTAAAAGGTTGATTTTATTTTGAGCGCCTAGCTTTAGCCGATTTCAAGGGTTTGAAAATAAAATCTACCTAATTACCTACTATTTTTTTTGGCCGTAATTACCTAAGGGTCAATTTTGACTTCGGAAGTCAAAAAGTACAAACTGTATAAAAGTCTCAAAACAACCACAATATTCTCTGGAATGACCGTGAAACTTTTCCATTATTATTTTTTCTCGGAAAACACATGTAGATTGAAAACCGAAGTTTCCATTATTAATTTTGTGCTGACGCCACTATTTTCTCAAAAAATGAATTGCGTAGGTTGAAGCACAAAATGACCAAAAAAATCATAGTTCGAGTTTTACCTCGAAATTGCAAAAAAGCTCTCCATTATCTCTTGCATATTTCTGAGGAATACTTGATAAAAATGTGAGCCATTTTGCAAACATATCCTCGGAGGAGATAGATTTTGAAGTCTTAAATTGTTAAAAATCTTCGGTTTTATTTGACGTTCTAGAATTGTTCAGTCGCCGGATCAAAAAAAGCTCTCCATTAAAAATTTAATACTACCGTTACGTGATCGTTAAAATTTGAGCTCAAATATTTCGGATGTGCCACTTAGCCCGTTTTAGAAAAAAAATAGAAAATCAGTTTTTGCAAAAAACTAACAAAAGTTTGATTTTTTCAAAAGCTGATTTTTTTCGGCCTAGTTCTCAACAAACTCAAATTAAGTCACAAACATTGATGTTTTACCTAAAATTGCCCTGCTTTCTGCCTGCGGTTAGTTTTAAGCTTGCATTTAATGTTCACAAATTTTTAAAATAAAAGTTTTACTATTAATCGAAAAAAGTTCTGGCTGAACTAGCAAAGGTGGAATTGCATACTAGAACGCCATTTTACAAGAAATAGTTTAATCTAATTTTCTTATTACAGGTTTTTTTTCAATTTTAAAAACTCATTTTTTAGGGCTCAAAAATCCTGCTTAGTAAATCAAGTTTTGTTAAATTTATTAAGGATTCATTTTAAGACAATTAAATAAGCTTTCTTAAAAGTTACAAATAATGGGACATTTGAATAAAATTATGACTAAAGTCTTCGGAATGCGGCTATTACGCATAAATGCGCTTCTAAATTTTAGATTGTTAGCCGGGCTTCTTTCTCTTTCAATATTTTTCTCGACCCCCCCCTAGAGGGCGCAGCGCGACGCTGAACGGAAAGTTTCCTCAATCTAAGCTCTTGCTGACTTGATCACTCTCGATGAATTACTCACATTTTTTGGACTAAGGATTCTTCTACGACGATCACTCCGACTGAAGCAAATTCTCAATGGCTAACGGCATTCTAAACCAAAAGGTGATAGGGGATATACCCCCTTAAGCAACTGATTTTATCACAATGAATATAGTCATAAATCGCGAAGTTAGCTTTAAGGTCAGCTGATTTCTATCTGCCGATTGACCATCTGTTAACTCAACCCACTAGTGCACTATAGTGGTGGATTTAATCTTATAAATACCACGTTTTTCACTGAATTATTATTCAAAAGTATAACCCAAAGTATGCATATCAAATGTAATATCTGTTTTAAAAAATTTTAAGCTCATTTATTGTACACCTGAAACCATTTATGGGAAACCCCCGATAATAGAAACCTATATCTATTCAATGGATTAACCGCAATAACCATTTTTGAAAACAAGGAATTACCATTTATGGAAACCATTTTGAAAAAACAAGTTCATTAGGAACTTTAAAACAAGCATGTTTGAGTAAAAATAAACTCTGTGATTTGGGTGTTTTAATTTCGCTGTCCAATCTTCTAAAGTTTGTTGATTAAGCTGCACCTATAATTGGAGATCCCTGACATGTAAATTTAGAAGAAAAAACTCAAAAATTTTTTTGTGTTAATTTTATTAATTTCGAGTTCGATCGATTTTTCTTCTCTTGAATGAGAAAACTTTTTCGTACTCAGATTTCGAACAAAAGAAGTTGTCACTTTTTGAGCTTACTTCGTTATAATCTGATATTTTTCAGATCGAATTATTTCACTTTATAAATCGTCTTTTGAAAACACTCGAAAAAACGCAGTTTGCTATCGAAAGGTGTCTGAATTAAAGTAAAATTAATTTTTTATTTAACAAGAAGGCTTCAAAACGGTCCTTGACCACCAGTAAAATTTGATGAATTTGTTTCTATACGATTTTTACGGTCAAATCAAAAATTTAAAAATTAAAAAAAAAGACCGAAAAATCCCGAAGTTTTAGCACATGAAAAAAAATCTCCTTGAGTTTAAATGAAATAAATTTCAGTAGTGGTGGGTCGGCTTACTTATTTTAAACTGTATTTAGAAATAAATAAAATTTCAAATCAACCTCAAATTATCACCGAAAAGCCTCATATGCTGCATGTTAGACCAGATAACAGTGCCATCCCACTTATTAGTGCTTTCAGTCGACTGTCAATCCATTCCAATATTGTGAAGGTTTCCTCAGATTTTGTCAAGCTATTTGTTAACAACAAATCTTCTAGATTTCAGTCAAATTCGAATGTTTTCGGCCTCAGTTCGTGGGAGCAGCCAAAATTCATCTCTGAAAATTAATTATTTTACAAAGGCTAAATCGCTTGTAGGCGATTCCTTAGAAGACAATGTCTTTTGAAGACACTTTTATAAACTAAAATAACCAGTTTACTATATTCTAGCGCTTGAATATTGGAAATGCATGGAAAACGAAACGCGTTAATAAATTGATTCAGAAATTCCTTACGTATAAGTAATTACAGTTCTGTACCATCTTTTCAGATCAAAATATTTAAAATTGTTTTAATTCCATATTCAATTTTTCAACAGGACCAACTGGTATTTAAGGGGGTTGTCTATGCTGAGTTTGCTTGCACGCATGAGTTTCTTTGTACAAAATAAAACAAAAATATAACCGATTCCGAGTGAATCTGAGTCTGTGATCGGATTGCAATTAATTGAAATTGCGTTTATGATGACGTTCATAGTCTATTTTAAAGAATCTATATCGAAATTCGAAGGTAAAAAATTACAAAAAAAATTGTTCGTTCATGATAAATATTTTTTTGAGTAGTTCGACTATAACGAATATAAGAAATCACCAAATAGTCTATGGTTAGGGTCATACCCGGGAGAAAATCGTGATTTAATATAATAAATTCACTTAGGGAATGAAAGTAACATGGCTTGGCAGAATTTGAAAGAGAATTTTTTTTGAAAAAAAAAAATTAAATTTAAGGGTGAGTTTCGCGGGTCATAATAACTTTTAAACTTTAATATTGGCAATTGGGTAGGAGCGATAGAAGCGCCAACGGCCTTTATATTTTTATCAGATAGCCCTTTTAAATTTTGACCTACAAAATGGACAAAAAATTAACGGGAAAGCTGTTGGTCGTTCCCAATTTTGGCATATTAAGGGTAAAAAAAATACGCCAGAAATAACCCAAAAAATTAAAGAAATTTTCAAATTTCCCAAATTATTCGATTTTTTTGAATTGGGGCTAAAAAATGCACAAAAAAATTTTTTTTTTTCGATTTTTTTCCCAACCAAAAATTTTTTTTATACTCAGAAAAAAATTTCAAAAAATTTCCAAAAATTTTTTTTTGTTTGTTTTCTATTCGCAGAAATGCAATGTTAAAGTAGCCCTGCATGCAAACATTGCTTAATTTTAAATCGCGCAACCAAATATAGGGATGAATTATAAAACTACGATTTAAATCAGATTTTATTAGATAGAATAACTACGTGCGAAAATTTCTATTCATAGTTTCCTCTTTCTTTTTCAAGGATTCTGATGGCATCGCCCTTTTTTAGCGTCTTTTATAAGCAACTTTTCGATTCTCTCCGTTCTATCTTTTAAAACCAGTGCCGCGATGTTTGTTTACTTTTTGCCTTTGAAACCCATTCTTAAAGTCGATTGACTCATGGCAATGAAAGCTTTTTCAATGGTAATTTGAAATGGGGCAAATAAACTCAACATCGCCGGTTATCAGTAGGCCAAAACTCTGACATCAATCGTGATCTATCCCGCTCTAACAACCCCTTAATCTTTTTGAAATTTTACATAAAGAACTGCATAATTACTTCTTGCATAATGTTGTTATTTTTGTTTTCGATTTTAATGCAGATGACGACCAAATACCTCATATAGTATAACGGCTGTAGTTCACACTTTAATTTGTCTGCGGTAATTGAGAGCCTTAAAGATCAAGAATGGGCTCTTTTGGAATTTTTTAATTCTCAGCAATTCACCCTCCAGTGTGTTTCCATAACGCCTTTTGCTTCCCCAAAAGTCATATGTTTTAGAGGTTTTTGAAGTGACATTGGTTGAGAACACTGAAAAAGTGGCTTGAAAAATTTTAAATAAAAAATTAAATTAAGAAAAATAACACGGTAATGTACTCTTTTGACAAGTTTGAAAAATATATTTTTTAAGCACTATACGGCCATGCCACAAAACTACAACCAATGAAGCAAAGAAAGTGCAACTTCAAGTCCCACTCGTTTTCTGGCAAATTTAAAAAATATTTTGTGCTTTGACGTTTCGAGTTTGAACTTTTCCGGGAGAATAAGAAACTATGATGTCCTTATGTAATAAAAACCATTCGCAGTTTTCTGGCGCAATCCCATACTCTAGAATCCGATATCAGTTGAAAATTTACCGGGGTTTTGTTCTTTTTTAAGACGTCTTCGAAAATTCTTTAGATATAAACAATTTGAATTATCAAAATTTAATTAAAATGAAACCGAAGATTATGTTTTTAAATATATTTACTAACTTTCAACGAGCTTTCTTTATAACCGACCAGTTTTCTCGCAACCAGAAATACAATTTTCCGTAATCGTGGAAGATCTCTTTTGCCAGAGGAATTTGTTTCAAAAATATGCTTCGCAATTGGATGCTTAAATTACGTTTAAAATAAAAATTTTGAAACACCGAAGAAAACCTCAAAGTGAGAGTACTACTCAGGAATGGGCGGGTGGTCCCCTCCGAGCTTAAATATCTGCTCGAAAACCGAGCAAGTCCGCACGGCGATCAGATCGGGTCTTTTTTTCCGATCCGACACGTTGTTTCAAAATCTGGTCCGATCCGATATTTCAAATTTGAAATGTTGCTTCCGAGCAGATGTCCTCCGAATGTCTTTCCCTGGTTACTACTCGATACATCTTTAATCGTAAGTTTTATAGACAAAGGTGCTTCAAACAAATGCCACTCAAAATAAAAGAGAAAAAAATTTTTTGGGCATTTTGAAATGACTCGTATAGTAAGGTAGGACTGTCCAAAATTAAATTTGGCGGGTAAGAATTACCAAATTTTGGTGAATAGCCCTTGCGAGAATAATAAAATCTAAGCTGGTAGATTATCGGAGGTCCTACCTTATCGTATAGTATTTAAAGGTAAATTCTTTACTAGTATGCATTGGCACACGGCAGAAGTTTCAGAGGGGCAGACCAATACATCAGGAATAACCGGTTGGCTTTAACTGTGTCCTAATCCGAGTCTGATATGATAGTTGTGAGTTTTCGAAAATTTGCGGGGGCGGGGCTTGCGAAGAAATTCACAAGTTCAAGCATAGTATTTGATACCTCAGTTCCCCATCCGCACCGTCCACTCAATTTATTATGGCAAGGCAATGAAAACTGTGCTTTCTCATTGTAAAGTCGCAACGACATGCACTTTTTTTCCCGTGGAGTGCTAACAGTTGCATCAGTTGACCGTAACATCAAATTTTTCTGAATACCGAAATAAAATCACTGATCTTGCCGTTCCTCTAAGACCGGGAGACATTCCCGAAGCTGCTGGAAGTACTTAACGATGGGACCCTTTTAAATACTCGTAGCAATCTAATAAAATTGGGGAACATCGTGCTTAATTCAGTAAGAATTCATAAAGTCGAAGAAAAAGCACTTTTACCATTAGCAGATCTTAAAGAAAAAAAATCAAGAATTCGTTTTATAAGTGCCCGTAATATTGTTATTTGCTCCCCTTCGAAAAGGCGTTCAGAAAGGCCTGGTACTAGCAACAAGTTTAATCATGATTAGATTTTCAAGAATCATATATTTTGGTGCTCAAATCTGAACATCGGGAAGACAATCAAAACTTTAATCATTTAATCGTAACTAATGTATGAATAAAAGATGAACAGGAAAAATTCACCAATCAGATGAAAACGAGACTTACTTGAGGAATTGAGAGATCGATCCTTTTGTCGCTCAGATTTTTGTCAAAGGCATATTCTCTTCAGATTCCAGAAGACAACAGGGCCTTTATGTTCGAGTGAAACTTTTTTTGTTGAAAATTTGGAATCTCAGATAAAAGTGCATTCCAAATAAATAAACATCATTTTTCTGATGAATACCCGCAACTTTTTCACGTGACGTCAGCAACGCGGTTAGGCCTCTGTGGAATAGAGCGTTATATCCGAGAGCTTGCACTCTAAAGCGCTTACAGGCAGTTTCTCTAGTCAAATACCATAATGATATCTAAAGAAGAAATTTTTGTTGTTTAATTGCATTTATAAGTTTGACTTCAGCAGAATATATCAAGGAATTTTAGTATTGATCGCAGAAGAAACTTTCTCGGGCTTTTCCTCGTTTAAAACGTCATTCTCTAAGGAATTATTTTCTGAGAAATTTTATTTTTTTTATTGAAAATGAGAGATGCGCCAATTAGGTGCGCGAATTTATCTGCTCCACCGCAGGCAGTAACTTTAGCAATTTGAACTTATTTCATTTTGAAAACTTGTTTGGAATCAAATGAAAAAAATTCTGGGGATAGGTGGGGGTAGGGGTAAAGGCAGGTGTTTTGTGGAGTGGACTATGGATCTTTTATTAACGTTTACAATTTACTGTTTTTAGAGCGCCTCAAAATTTCTAAGGAAAATGGGTTCAATGAAATTTGTTGTCGTCAGTAGCAGAATAAAAAATAATTTAGAAGAAACTAGTTTTTTCTCTCGATTTAAGGGGGTAGTGTCGCAAAAATGTACTTTTTGTACTCCACTTTAAGCCAGAATACTAAACTGCTTTCGAAATATTTTTGGAAAAGCCATTTTGGTAGATCTATTTTAATCTACAATTAAAATTATTCAGAATAATTTTTGGTCGACAGCTGGTGACCACCATGCGGCGAGTTCTAAGAGCTCCAATCAAATTTTCAAATTGCTATCTTCCTCCAAAGAGATTGCATACGATTTCACTCCAACCACTTAGTAATGAACCACGGAAACAACTTATGGGTTGTAATGATGATGATGGGATTTTTTTAAATGTCCGACTAGTTTTTTCTAGAACTGTGCGAAAACCCGCCTAATTTCAAGAATTTTCGCTATTGCAAAATCTTCTTCTCCTAGTTACATTTTCAGAATGCAGTATAAATTTGGGAAAAGATGGAAAATATGTTGTTATATGAT
>SCLH01000083.1:171129-197659 GCA_004367855.1 Oikopleura vanhoeffeni | reverse complement strand
ATGACAATGCAACTAAAATTAGCTTCCAATCACTTATGAGTCTCGTGATACAGCCTCCGTCGGTTACCCCCTTAAAACCTTCCATGGGGTACTATAAAACATTCTGAGCCAAGTCGCTATTGACCCTTTTTTTTTGAAAAACAATTTTTCTAGTGCTAAAACTACTTTTTCGTTAACCGGTTTAGAGAAAAAAATTGGCCGTCTGGGTATACATATTAAATATTGATTATTCATAGATATTAATATTCAAAGGCTTCACTAATTCACTATTGACACCGTTTTTCCAATTTTGACTGAAGGCGCTTTTGAGCTTGGAAAATAACGAAATTTGAATTTTGCCTTTGAATTTCTAAAGACATTTTTGAAATCTTTTCGGTCGGTTCTTTGGACCCAAACACAATAAAAATAACAATTCATGTCATTTTTTTCGATAATTCTAGAAATCCAAATTTAAAAATTATTTGCCCTAATTTTCCGATTTTTTTACCAAATACAAAAATTAAAGAAAAAAAATGATACCTATTGATATAAACTGAATTAAATTGTACATCTCCCATAAGGCCGCAATCTCAATTAACTTATTTTCAAATTAACACGAATAATACTAATCGTGCTTTATTCTGTCAAAATTAGGTTGACAAGTGAAAATTACTTTGAAAAAATTAAAAACCATGAAAATTTTAAATTAATTCATTTGTTTTGAGTTTTCTAAAAAAAACACCTCAAAAACATCACGATCGATGCCTTATTAACCGCAAGTTATTTAGGTTAAGCACATTCTTAACTTGAGAAACCCATTTAAACGATGAAGGGGGTACCCCTCGTGAATTGAGGCTTTAAACAACAAAAATTCATAATTTTATTCGTATAGTTTTTTTTGTGAAAATATGGACAATTTTAAATAAGCTGGTCGTATTTAACCCAATATATAGCGTTAGGAAAGTACTTTTTGATAATTTTGAAAATATATTGTCTTGATTTTTAGCATTTTAATAAAAATTTATGGATTTTCAGGAATTAAAAGTACAGTTTTGGAAAAGAAAAAATCATCAAAATTTATGTTTAGATAGTAACAACTCTTCACGAACTCATTAGCTTTGGATTTATACAGGTTTCAAATGTGTTACTTAAAAATCCAGGGAGGAGTTGGCTTTTTCGCGAGACCCTCAAAATCTGCTCAAAAAACTTTTTTTGGCTATTCTGGAGCAAATTTATTTCAAATTTTTAAAAACGATAGACGCAGACCTGTGTACGTACTTTGTGGTTAATAAAAACTACAAACAATTTTCATACCTTCAAAACTCACGGAGAAGTATGACTCTATTTTGAAGCTCGTTCCTGATTGGTCGAGCAATCAGTGATCTTCAATNAACCAATGAAAAACCAGGGAGGAGATAGATTATTGCGTTTTGAAAATTATTGCTCTCTAGCTCTAAATTATATGTCCGAAAAAAAAAATTTCTTTCTCAATTTTGACTTCAAATTGTTTGAAGATCAATATATTTTTTTTAATTTGACTCCATCTTGTTTCATTCTCTCACAATCTTGCCTCAAAGTCAAAACATGCGAAAAAGGTCGCCTAAGCAACCCCCTTAACTTGAGAAACCCATTTAAACGATTAAGGGGGTACCCCTCGTGAATTGAGGCTTAAACAACAAAAATTGAGGCTTAAACAACAAAAATTCAGAATTTTATTCGTATAGTTTTTTTTCTGAAAATATGGACAATTTTTAATAAGCTGGTCGTATTTAACCCAATATATAGCGTTAGGAAAGTACTTTTTGATAATTTTGAAAATATATTGTCTTGATTTTAAGCATTTTAATCAAAATTTATGGATTTTCAGGAATTAAAAGTACAGTTTTGGAAGAGAAAAAATCATCAAAATTTATGTTTAGATAGTAACAACTCTTCACGAACTCATTAGCTTTGGATTTATACAGGTTTCAAATGTGTTACTTAAAAATCCAGGGAGGAGTTGGCTTTTCCGCGAGACCCTCAAAATCAGCTCAAAAAACTTTTTTTGGCTATTCTGGAGCAAATTTATTTCAAATTTTTGAAAACTATAAACGCAGACCTGCGTACGTATTCTGTGGTTAATAAAAACTACAAACAATTTTCATACCTTCAAAACTCACGGAGAAGTAGGCTTTTTGCGACAAAATATGACTCTATTTTGAAGCTCGTTCCTGATTGGTCGAGCAATCAGTGATCTTCAATTATAGTTCAGGATGTAATATTTTTGTTCAAATATAACATTGTATTCAACGATTGGGTTCGACAATGTGTAGTCTATGAGATATTCGCCCTCAAAAAACACAAAATCGTGTTTTCTCATGACGGGTACCTCCTTAAATACTTTATAATGCTTTGTCAAAATACTCTGAAAGTTCAAAAATAGTAGTATTATAAAATAATCATAAATATTTGAGGCTTTCCTCAAAACTTCTGAGGCACAACTTGTAATTCACAATGTATTTCAAATGAAAAATTGAGTATGCACACTTTGGAGAAAATTTTCCAATTTTGAACAAAATCATACGTCTTAAAAATAAGTCGGTGAGCCGGATGTTTAGGTTGATCACGGGTCTAGAACCTTTTTGATTTCATCGTGAACGGCAAAGACTGCAAAATATGTACCGCTTTGTTATGGTCCCTGCCAGGGACTCCCTGGTATCATAAAAAAATCTAAAAACTTATTTGGAATCTAAAAACAATTTGCGTATTTTATTTTGAAATTTTGTTCAAATTCGGTCTCAGTAGCGGTAGAGAGCAAAACATTAAAAATTTATAGGACAAAAATGATGACAGAGTGCTCAGTAATTCAGAAAATAGATTTCTTAGTATGTTGGACAAAACAAGCCAAATCTAACACTGTTGAACTTTTGTCTTCCGTAATTTTAACGGTTAATTGATATTTTTAAACTTACGGAAATTATTTTTTTTGTACTCTTAGCACGTTTTTACATTAATTTCAGAATCAACCTCAACGTTATTCAAGCCAAGAACATCTTGAAGTTGAGAAAGCCAAAATAACAAGAAATTATGAACGGTCAGCCCAAACTTTGGGCTCAAAATATTCTATTAGAATAATTCTAAAATAGGAAAAATGATATTTTTGATAACAAAAATTTGAAAATATTTGCGGCTTTCATCTACATGCGGCTTTCATCACTTTATAGTACGACTAACAAACTAAAAACCAAAATTCTAAATGGATTTTTGTCTTGTAACGAGCATAATTTTCGATGCAACCACGTAAAAATGTTTGTTTTACTAAATTTATTCAAAATATGGCCTTAATTTATTGAACTCATACTTGATTTTGGATATTTTACTTTAATTCCAATCTAAAAATAAAAAATAAACTGTGCTCCACAAATGAGTTGTTTAGATAACTAATAAATTTGTCACGATAACACAAATTTGACCTTCAAAACTCACCCCGGTATTCTTATCTCTCAAGTCTTGATAACAAATGTTCACGTTTAGAAACTGTATTCTAAGCTGGAAATTTTTGACAATTTTTTTGAGTGGAGGTCCCGCGTAATATGCTAATGAATTTGATAACTTTCACAGAAGTTCGGCTTAGTTTCATAAAAATATTGGTTGGTAAATACTATTTTCAAAACAATGTTGAAAACTATCAAACAATAAATTATTGTAATTTTTTTTTGACTTTTTGAAATTTTTCATCTCAAATAAATAGGTCATGGTGATTATTATCATCAATTGATTTAAATATTTTTGAATTCTCTTTTGAAAATTTCTTCAATAGCTGTAAAACAATCATGTTTTTTATGCTGTACAAAAAAAATGATTTTATTGAATGTTTTAAATTTCCAAGTCAGATAAGAAGGTATCATTATGAGTATTATTAGTAACATACTTAGTATATTGAAGTATATAGATTTATATATTTCTGAAGTCAATGTTGAAAACTACATCGAATAAAGGCTTAAATTTTTTTTTCTCATTTCCAAATTTCGACCAATCAAAATCTCCAAGTAAACATATTTTCTTGTTTTTAGTACCAAAAATGACGAAACAAAATTTTGTTCATTTCATAATATAAGAAGTTCATAAACTTGAATTTCAAGCTTAAATTTTGCTACCAAGTGGCCAAAATTATAGCATACTCGAATGAAATTCTGTCTATGTAATAAATTTAGCATACTGGAAATGAAATTGTGTCATAAATTGTAGATTTCTTGTCTCATTTCTACAATTGTGCCATTTTCAAATTTGCAATTAAAAGTCAATTGTAGCTTTGAGCCACCCACGCTTATTGAGCCACGTGAGAGAAAATAACCAAGTGAGAGAAAATTTGAGCCATGTGGTTTTCTCTATTAAAGTCTTGCTCTTGTGTTAATTTCACATTTTNAATTGTAAGTTTGTGGAGCCTTCGGCTCCCCAAACTTACAATTGGGCATAAAATTTATCTGTCGTTTAATAGTAGTTCGAACTTGAAACTTACAAAAAACATTAAGAGCTGATCAAGAAAATCGTGTGTTGGCCACGTAGCGTAGCGTACTTTAATTTTTTGTACTTTTTCGTCGTTGATCAGGTTATAATTGATATGATATTGCCAATATAACAATATTTTATTTACAGCATGTCACATTTTTGCTAATAATCTTACTTTTTTGCAGGGGCTAACCTAAACCGAACAAAACGTTTAAATTTACAAATACGTAGGTGCTACACAAATTAAAATGCGCATTGACCAATCAGCGTTGTCAATCAGGTTTCAGCAAAAATCTAAAATTATAAACAAAAAATGTGACCGACTGTATGAATCATACAGTATAATCTAGTCAAATATCGAAGGACTATCAATTTTTTGCGCAGAATCTATTTAAAATTTTTGCGAAATTTGAAAATTCAGTCTCGGCCAATCAATACCAAAACATTTATAAATCGTTATAATTGTTTGTTTCATTATATTTAATTTGAATCACCAACCGCACAGACTCGGGTTGACATTGTACGTATAATGTAATCCGGTATATAACATAGGGTTAGCCTCGGGTCTCCTCATGTTGACATAACAATTTGTTGTAAATGTCAAGTATACGATATTTTCTTGTAAACTTTTCTCTACAAGTTCACTGAAAATTATCTGTTTTATTCTTGGTAATCTCATGTAACATAATTTGCAGGGACCTTGAAAAGATAAGTCGATCATAAAATATCGTATGCATTTATTATTACGGATGCGGACAACTGTCCTCGTTTTTTTTTGTGTCAAAAATTGATTCCAGGTTGAGGGTCGTTTTTTGAAGTGAGAAATAAGCGCAGAGCCGTTTATACACACCTGGCATAGTAGGAGATCATTTCCGTACTTAAATTTTTGGAAAGAAATCTCCCTTGGAGATTTAGCAAACTACCCATCTGTTTTTATTTATTCAGCTAGAATCAAAATCAAACTTTGAAAATTAATTTCCTCGTGATGGATTTTGAGCACTTTTTTTGCTATATNACGGCATTTCAAAAGGCGTTTCGGCATGTACACACACGGCGGGGAATGCATTCAAATAAATGTGAAATAGATTCACAGGCTTCCGCTTGGGGCGCACTCGACATCATAGATAATCTCATTGAGCGCGATAATGAACAGAAATCGTCTCAATATCATCAAAGAAAAAAGTTAATCGATGGAATCCCTACAGCCTGTCTAGAAATTATTCAGGGAGTGAGAGTAAGAAAATTGCCTTCAGATTCTGATTAATTATAACTTCTTCTTATTTATTACTTTTCTGCGTACTGATTAATACTCGTATTTCTATGTATTTCAAA
This sequence comes from Oikopleura vanhoeffeni, assembly GCA_004367855.1. Lineage (NCBI taxonomy): Eukaryota > Metazoa > Chordata > Appendicularia > Copelata > Oikopleuridae > Oikopleura > Oikopleura vanhoeffeni. The sequence goes on along the minus strand of SCLH01000083.1, from coordinate 191,860 downwards.
CCCCCGCAATAAATTGTTTATTTGCTCTCTAACAAAAGCGCCCTCATTTTCGAGTCAAAAACATAATCTAGCAAAAACCGAGGACGGTTGGTGCGTACCCTATTATTAACTGAATCTATACCACAAACTATACCATTTATTTATGGAAACCCGTTATAATCAAAGTTTCAGAAATAAATCAAAGAATTTTTGTTGGAAACATTTTCCCTCCAGATTTTTCATATAAAACATTATCAAATGTGATTTAATTCTTGTCAAGAATTTCTTGATAGAACTCAAATATTTTATTATATTTTACCGCAAAATTTTAACACACATTTTTACAATATTTCAGGAAAATTTTTGAAATCGTGCTTCAAAACCAAACTTTTATGTGACCAGTATCACATTCTTGTTTTTGTACTTTTTGACACTTTCTCATCAACAAGCTTACCGATTCACAATACAGTAATTATTTTTTGCCAAATAGTTCAGTACCTCAGTGGTTGTTGTTGCTGATAAGCGAATGACCGAAAACTTCAGCTAAGACCGAGAATCAAACCCGAGTACTTTTCGTACAAATCATGATCGTAATTTAGTGATTTTACCACTAAACTGTCTCAGCATATGTGCAAGCGAATATTTTCGAACATAATTCGCGCGCAGCTGTATTGGAGCGGTCTCGATCGAATACCTCAATCCGAATACAGTTAGCTTACTAACAATACAAAACAGGGTTTGAGTACAGAAATAAAAACTTGGCCAAGGTGACCTGATTTGATATAAAATACCTGGTTTAGTATGGGGTAGTAAATTACTACTAGTAATACAGAAAATTCTTCCTGAAATTTAAAACAAATTCGCATTAAAATAGTTAATTGAAGACATCTTTTAAGAAATCAAACCATTTTGAAGCTGAACAAAAATGACCGACGCCATACGCTGCCAAATAATAGTTTTGGGGGATTAAATCTTTTTTTTAACTGATTATGACTTTATCCTTCTAAACCTCCGCATAAGGTGATATTTTTAGGGATCTTCTAAAGCCTGTATTTGGGTAAAAGAAAATTTTTCATGGTTTACTTATAACACTTTATTAAATTTTTGATGTACTTATCTAAACTCGTGATGTCTATCGCAATAACCCAAATTACACGCCACACGGTCAAGTCAGATAATAATATATTTGTACCATCTGGCTGACAAATTTCGAGTCACAAATTGAGATTCACAATCACATCAAAAGGGTTCGTACCTGTAAATTATATTCGTTTAAACAACATATTGCAAAAATACCCCTGTCTGTTCAAGTAGCATTTTAGAAATTTTCTTTGAGTTGTAGCTGTCAAAATTTTCAGTGTCAATTTTTATACATTTTTCAAAAATTTAGCTCCCATCAACAAAATTGTATGTTCAATCATTAAATGTAGGTGCCAAAAATACAAAGACATTGAAACGCTTAGTTTTGAATAATTTCAAGGGTTGATAAATAGCGTGCGTCCAAGAAAAGTTTCAAATTTTTTAATATTTAATATTTATTATCAGTTCCGGCGTAGGTTATCCTAACGTTATAGATTTTATTTACTTTTAGAGCCCTTTTAGTTTCTGTGCTTAAATTAACCCAGAAAAAATTTTGGAGTAAAATTATGTCCCGTAACTGAACTGCCGTTTTCAATAAATCAGAAACTTTTTTTGCCTATCATTTAGCTTGATATTTTTTATTTAATTTTTAGGCAATTTTCAAAACGGCTTTCAATTTTTGCCGTTCTTATCTTATATTATATAATTTATATATCCCTTTATTACACTTTGGTTAGAATGAGTATCCACAACGTCTCTCTCTCTGCCCACGTCAAATGTGACCGCTGCCTCGTAAACATCATATTAGTATTGTTAATTTTTTGTACTTCAAAATTAAAACTTTGATTTTTTGATAGTACTTGTATCATACAAGTTGTATGAAATAATATCTTCATTTTCTTATGAGCCTCAACTTATTGAAATTCATTAAATTTTTTTCCATAGGTTTTACAAAATGATCTTTTAGTCTGAAAAAAAAGAGAAAAATTATACGATAATACTGTTTTCGGGATTTGTGAAAATATCACACTTGACACTGCCCTTGTTTGAGGGTTTACAAAGCCTGTAATTCTCTTGTTTGATTTGTTTTAACCCATGTGCCACATGACGGAAACGTGACTTAACCCTTACTTTAAGTCAGGGTTTTAAACAGCTTAAGACGGCCCGAAGAAAAGTCTGAGAGATAAGAAGCGAGTGGACTGTTTGACAATTAAACCTTGACCACGAAGATCATTAAAAATCTCAAAATCTCCAAGATGTTGTCCGATTTCTTCATCCGCAAAAATACATGTAGTCACTTAATACCATTTGATCAGAAGTACCCGATTTTAGCCGGAAGTTCGAAACATATGTATCTTGATATAAGGTACTTGGTCATAACCAGTTATTTTTATGAAAAAAATATTTTTTTAATTCCGCTTTTATGTAAACTATTTTTGCCATTTTCTGTTCGGTACTTTTTACATTTCTAAATGCAAATTTAGGGAGAACAAATTTACCTTTGAGGTTCTTTTTGTCCTTGATTATGTAATAACTGATATGTCGATATAACAATATTTTTCATATGACGAGTCAAAAATTGGTGGATTTTCAAAATTTTGCGCATACTTTTTTTAAATTTTGGAACTTTGAATTCTAACTGATCAAAAATTACCTTTCAAAAATTCGGAAAATTCTCGAAACATTAACCCTAAGTCACCGAAGCAATTTAATTGCTGCAATTACCTAGAATGTTATTTCAGAGTTGGGGGTAACTATTCGAGATCAATACTAGTGCATAGAATAATATTTTGTAGGTAATTTCGAACGCCATCATTCATTGACAATGTACTTGCCGGCGGAAGTTCCATTTACTGACAATTTGACCGATGTCACTACTGTAAGTCACATGTAAACACATTATTAATTTCCATTTGAGAGAAATACGGCTAAATTTTGATAATTAATCAATTGCACTCTCACACATTTATTCGTGATGGGAATTAATATATGACATCTGTCAAATTGTTAAGTAGTGAACTTCGCTGCCAATTTATTTGTCACAAATATCTATGCAATCAGGCACAATGAAAAGATTTTGTGAGGGAATTGTGTGTGGTTTTATATAGAATTTTTCCTGCAAGAACAGGCAGCTGTTACAGGCTTGCGATCGAACTTCCCACATATCAAGAATTAACAAATGTTAATAATATCTATTATTGTAATCTGTGACGTTTTTCCTTGTAATGTTCTAATCTGTTTTTGTGACTTCAAAGGATTTGATTACAAAATTAATTATTTTTGTCGACGTGTTTTACAAACACGATGAACACGTGAGTATTTAACAAAGTTGGTAGTTGAGATTGACATTAAAACAGAAGACATGCTAAACGCACTACGTTAGCGTGAATTTATATCCCTTTATCACCTTTGATTAATATAGATGATATTAGGTTGAGGAGCCAATCCTAACCTCAAGAACCCTCTAGCCAATCATGAGGCCGCTTTCTCTTGTTTTCAGCTCACATCTATTAGATTAATCAAAAGGTTGTAAAGGATATAGACAAAACACAATAAATATAATATAGACATATTGTTAATTTTAACTTGAAATTGTCTTAATCGTGCCACAAAATAAAAATTATTATTTCGCAAACTGTGTTCAAACACATATGCACAAGTAATTAATAAAACATTGTGCAAACATGTGTTCACAACTATAAAAATTTATAACAATAAACTTGCTGAACTTATTCCTCTGCATGAAGACAGCCAAACGTAATTTTTTTCCTTGAAGTTGAAATTTTGAATTCAAAAAATAATCTTAAAATATGAAAAGAAATAAGAAATTTTCGAAATTTCATCATAGAGCAAATAAATTCTTAGATGTAGAAGTAAGATACAGAGAAGGCCTGTATTGGCAGGCCCAATATCGCCGAAAAAAAACCTGCGCAATTTCTCCGATTTTTAACATAAATTTCTGTGCCCGATCGCCGCTAAGCCAATATCGCAAAATTGGCGGGATTTTGGGCGTTCTATTACATATATAAGATTGCGTCATGAATGACGTCATATTCAAGATTGAATGTCCAAAATCTACTTTTGAGTTTTTTATTGATTGCGTTTTTGTGAGAACGTAATTCTACATATTCAAACCTAGTGTTAAACTCACCTAATAAAATCCAAAAACTTTCAAATTTAGACGTCATTTCGATCGCCCCACGCGTTCCATTTTTGAGCAAAAAAATTTTGCTGTCTCCAATACCCCGAAGTGCAAATCGCCGAAAAGCATTCTGAAATATACTTAATGACCGATTAAGGTGAGGTTAAAGTAAATAAAACTAAATTGAAAAGTCATCGTCTGGCAAATAATTACCAAAATTGGCCATAGCAATTTCCGCACAAAATTGCCGGATAGATTTTTGTTAAGCAACGGTTTTCGTCCAAAATTTCAGTCTTTATTTACACACAATACCTTTAATCGTTGGTAAATGAGTAAATTAAGATTCAGATTCATAGAAATAGTTCAAGTGGCGAGTTTTGGTGGTTCGAATACGCCAATTGAACCAAATTAAACTCTTTTTTAGAAACATTTTTACAGCAAATTTGTGGCACAGCAAATTTTAATTCATTTGACTTATTAGAACATTGAATACGATTATCTTTCTAAAGTGTTTTCTTGAGCGCGAGCAAATCGACTGTAAATTGCATTTTGTAGCATAATTCAGTAATAACCTGTTGTGGCTTGTCACTGACGAGCTAAATCTGGGCACAATTGGTTAGTAAATAAAATTATAATTTTGCTCGAAATAATCATCCAAAATATAATAAGTTCATCAAAAATGACTAATATATCTATATCGAGGAAGAACGATCATCGTGAGTCAAGGCGGCGAGTTAATCCGAAAGATTAGGGTTAGTCGTTTTTGTGGAAAAGTTTTCATTGAAAAAATTATTGGATCTCCACTTAAGATGCGGTCGGAAAAGCCCGATTCAAATGGTTGCGAAATCTGGCTTGAGTGATGCAGTTGTTGGGCGAAAGGTTTCGGTCATAATCAACATATTTCTAGTCAGTTTATATGAGCAGTTGGCGTAGTGGTTAGCGCAACTCTATGATCAATCCGGTTTACCTGGTTCGACTCCGGACTTCTCAAACACATTTTCTATGGTACACCAACACAGTCGGACTGTTGGCATCAAGAAACTATTTTCGTTTGGGAGACTCGATTCAGATATGAAGTCCTCGCCAGCCAAATCGTAGTGAAGTTAATTTCATTATAAAACTCATTTCACGGTTTTAAGCTCAAACTGTTTCAGTGCCAATATCGGCCGAATATATATGCCAATATGCAATTTTTTTTGAGATTCTATCACAAGTTACTTGTTGGCGTCAAATGATGATGTCATTTCAAGATTGAATTTCCCAAATTTACTTTTTATAAGTTTTATTTGATAGCGTTTGGTCAAATACTTAGAATTCTACGCATTTTGGTGATTGACGTCCTCAAAACTCATCTGTAAAGCGCCTCATAAACAATGAAAATTGTTGGACATCTGACGTCATTTCTGTCCCATATCGCCGAAAGTGCCAATATTGACAAAAATGCCAATATTTTTTGGCAAAAACTTTCGGCGATTTGCCCCCGTGTATTCAGTTGGTAGCTATCAGTTATTCCTGTACACGTTAGAACTCAATAAAGAAGCAATTTCGCAAGGCAATTATTTGAAAATCTTTTGGTTGTTGATAAACAAAGCCTGAACGAGGTATCAAAGATTCTCACTCTTCGACTATAAAAGCTTCGAAAATAAGTTCAACACGACGAACCGGAAAGTAAAGGCCTAGTGAAACCCTTTTTAGGTAGTAATACACATATCCTTTATCACTTTTGGTTAGAATTCGTAGCCACTACTCCTGTTTTAACGTGTGATTTTAACGTTGTGGCTACGCATTCTAACAAAAGTGATAAAGGGAATATAAACTCCAAATCTTCAGAATAAAGTTTTGAAATTATCGAAAAAATACCCCCAAACTCAAATGATGTTCGTTGTTATTTTCACTGCTGAAGGAGTTAAACGCCCCATGTGAACAATCTCCGCTAAAATACCCCTCTGGCTTATTAGAATAACTAAGACAATATTTTATAATACGGTTAACACCACATTAGCATGTAATCTCTATTGTTAATTAGGTAATTGTATATTACAATAAATTCAATTAAATTATATAAACATATTTGGAACTGGTATCTCCTTCCAAATATGACTTTTACATATGATTAGCGCTTCCATCAAGCATTTTTGAAGAGAGAGAATATTTCGTCATTTAGTTTAAGTAAGATCACAAATAGTGCGAGTATCATGTATTTATGATATTATACATATATTGCATAAAAATATGTGACACTTAAGGCCCGCTTTAATAACATCACTAGTCTGACTAAGTCATTGTGTCACTTTTTTAGAAACTTAGAGAATACGAAAAGGTTGACTTTGCGAGAAACCGGTTCTTTTTGGTAAATATAATTCAGATAAGATTTGATATTAACTCCATCGTTTTATGATGGCTTCACACAGAGGAGAGGATGCCCCAACCACTGGAGAAGAACGAGCATAATATAATTTGTTACTATGAATAATTGTGATAGATATCGGTATAATATAGGAAATTATAATTGGGACAAGTATCTTTCTTTGATTTAGACTATGTACTGAATTGTTCGAGAAAGCTATTTTTCATCACTTCTAATATCTATATATATTCACTTATAGCTACGATAGCTAAAGACACACACTCATGTACGCCACAGAATAGTAAAAACCTTAGAGAGATGCGACGCGAACCGTCAGTTATAAAATAAAATAACACTATTTAACATCTATTAGAAATTAATAATACAGTCTGAGATTACGCTCCTTACAAATAGTCGCTATAATTACTGCTTTTTAATCCACACTTTGATTAATCACAAATGAGAGAGAGTATAAGGTATATTCTTCAGCAATTTTTTATCGATTTAAACACTGGCTTTAATTAACCTACTCAGGTAATACTATATATCTTCCAGTTTCCTAATCATGGAGTTGTTGAATATAAGGATAGTATAGTTATAACGAATGAAAAACTTTACTTGCAGTTACACTGAGTTTCCGAGATTTCTTCTCCGGTCTTTCCAAATGAAACAATCGCGGCCCAATCAGTCTAAGAATTTTTTTCTATCTTGAGTTGCGTTAAAAACACAACGCGTGAGGTATATGAATCGGTCTGACGGAAAGTATATTTCCACATGAATTAAATATTTGCAAGAGTTAAATTACAGAATTTCAAGAGCTTAGCTCGCACACTGATTGTATATTTTCACTGATAAACGTTCGGTATCAATAAGAATTTGGATAGTATAAAAAATGAATCTAAGATTCTTAGCTGTTTAAGGGCTCGTGTTCACGTAATGGATGAATTGTAAGTTTGCACTTATGGATAAACCGGAGTAAAAATTCTTAAGGTACAAGTAACTTACTGTCTTACGCCTCAATGACTAAGCTTTACACAAGGAGTGATCTCTGACATGGTAGACCAAGAATTTAACTCCCACACCAAAAGACTAGCTAGTAGGTCTTTTACGGTCTCGATCATCAAAAGGATGTTATATAATCCATCTCAGAAGACACAGCAATCTGGTTACCATGATTCCGAATAGCAGAAACCTATATTGTTCTTCTGATCGGTATAATAGTATCTTGTTAGTTTGAGAAAATATGGGCTTGTAATTATAGTGTACAATGAGCCGATCTCTCGCACCAGTATTATATGAACTACACGCGCTGAAATCGCACAAGATTACATCGAAGGAGCAAAAGCTAATATAATGTTTACCGGAGAGAAATTTATCCTCTCGATTAAAAGCATTCTTTTATGAAAGGCGAATTAAAGCCTTAACATGAAATGTATGGTAACGACAAATCCGATGAATTTAAAGTACTACTCCCGTCTTTGTTTAAGAATCTGGAAGATTAATGCAGTACGAGGATTCTATGAATGGTTGTATATACCGTTCAGATCCCGTTAGAATCTTCAACGCTTTGGGATTGTGATATTTTAATAAAAATTCAGATGAAAAAGTATGTATATAGTTTTTAAATTGATGCTATTCCCTTTGCGTATCCACACGAAGTGAGAGAATAGGATTTAGGTCGAGCCCGCAGCTTCGTAACAGAATTGAAGGTCAGGAAGGGCATAAAAGAATATCGATCAGGGTGTGAACGAGGTGGATAAGTTTCGACAGTATTTGCAAAGGGATATCTAATACGAAGACACGTGAGGCATTCAGAGCACAGCTTTAAATTTAGCAGAGCCCACTGGTTAGAAAGTGTATTTGTATACCTATACCAGGTAAATTCTACTATCGCCTCTAGTAATGACCAGAATCTTTGCTTGAATTTCTAGAGTTCTTTAGGAAATATGAAATCCTGTCAAGAGAATTAACACTTACAAACGATACAGTAAGTTAGAGATACCTATCTTGGTAGGATTGATACACGTTATTATTTATATGATTAATTTCGACAATATACGAGGTCTTATGAGTAGATTAATAGGGCGCTGAAAATGATTAGCACAAAATCGGAAGACGGCTTGAACACCCGGGTCCAACCATTTAGTTAAACATTATTCTGTAGACAATTGAGGATAAGTCATTAGAGACACTGCCTTAAATATTCTTGCGCTGTAATGCTTGCGCGAGGCAAGTAACGGACCCTGATAGTCTTTACTAGTTGGTTTGTCAGAACGGAATATGAAAAAGACCTGCAGAAGGAAAAAAGAGGACAAATTTGAAATAAGAATCTTTAAAACATCACTCACCATTTTCTTAAAGCTCAAAAAAGTACATAAACTACTGATGCACGGGGATTTATGCATTGTTGTCCAAGAATATTCATGTGTATTTTCGGAGCCACAGAAGCCCGGAGGACTATGAGTTGCTCTAAGTTAATCCCAAAGGTGTATAACGTGTCTTTCTCGCGCAAAACAACCAAGAACTTATCGAGAGTCCTATATCAGTTGGTAGTACTCCACAGCAGCACCCAAGACAATCAAAATTTAAATGCCGAACACTCCATATTTTTAAGTGGTTTAAAGACTTCGGTATATGTATACTTCTTATGATTTACATTACTCACGTCAATATCACGGACCCAATTTCTGGTTTTGTGATACAGGAAACTATTTTTAGCACTTTTATTAAAAATATCGTCTCATAACAATCCACATAACCATGGTTTTAACTTGTAGAACTTTAAGCAAAAATGTAACAGTAAAATGACAGTCTACACAACCTGATACGAAAACATTGTTATTATCAGAGTTCATGAGGTAACGCGCGAGGAGGTAAAAGTACTGGTGAGTCAACTATATGAATACATCGTTAGAATTTTGATTAAACAATCATGTTATGGAATATAAAATGGGAAAAAGCGAAACGGTTATGTAACTATGAATCTTTAGGGATCGAGCTTATGAGTTATATTATTTAGGAGTAACGCTATTTTCTAGAATCAGGACATCCTGTCATATGAGAGTCTATGTCATTTTTTAAAAGTTTATGGCGCAGAGAGTACTGTAAGAGATGCAAAAATAAGTGCATTCAAGCTAACGATATTTTCTGCACACAACTACTCAGTTTTAATAGATCAATTGATACAATAAAATCTGCTCGCGAGTGGATAAGAGAATCTCGCGCGAGAAGAGGGAAACAATAAGTTCCGTTTATTATCGGGCTGAGTTGTAGTCAGAGAAATGATTAGCAGTCTTTCTGACGCGCCAAGAAGATCTAATAGATTACGAATCGTCTCTCGATCTTTATTATTCATTCATCACACACATTTATTGAATATAACCCCACGCGTGATAGTTGATAGATAAAAGAATTGACCTGGTAGACCATCCCAAAGGTTTACAATTACGCCAGAAAACACAAATTCTTATTCTCAGATAGTCAGTCTAACATTCAATTTTTGAGTCTGACGTCTTGCTTTGCAAGATAAGAGTTTTTAAATATTTTATTCCAGTGATTTCGAGCATAATATTTTGCCGTATAGCTTTAATGAAGAATTGTCTTATTTTCGTAAAAATAATCCATAGAAAGACATGAGTAGAAGCACGGAAATTTTTCGACGAGAGTGCAGGTATTATCTGAACTGAGAAAAACACGTGTTTACTATTAATTAAAATAAGCTGCTAATTTACTGGGATATCCCCATTCTGACTACATACTTTTATGGGTTGCTGTCTCGGACGTTTACTAGAGATTACAACTCAGCGAAATTGTGAAATTAGGCATGAGAGTCTTGCCAAGAGTTGAATAACACGAATTAAAGTGCGACTAGAATCTACCGTGGGGAAGGGAAAGTAAATTCTGGGGACAAAATAGTGAGTTAAAAAATTTAAGATATCCTGAAGTCTCACAGGACTAGAACAGAAAGTTGCAAGACCACTTTTACGTCTTAGCACCGTATTATTAAGCGACGGAAAGAAAGGCTGTCTAGCTCCGATAGCGGTGTTAATTGGTAGGTGTAGAAGGTTACAGAGAGAGACCTCAGCGAGAGGTTATACTTTAATTTTTGATAATACATAGGGGCAGAAGAATGAAATGAGAACTTATATGCAATCACGAATCTTTGCAAAGTTATACCGAGTATAATATAAAGGGTTACTTCACGGGGAAAATAATATATATTTATCTATATTGAAGAGAGGCTACAAGAGTTTGTGAATGGTATTCGTACTGTAATTAAAATTGTAACCGATTGGTAAGAATATCCTCCAAATAACCAATACTTATTTGCATTGGATATTTGGTCAGCATGTACTTATCGATCCTTGGTAGCTAATTAAAAATCTTAAAGATTTAGCTGCCAGAGCTATAGTTATATATAGCTATAGTTTATATATAACAATATATGAAGTTCGAAGTCTAAGCTGAATATAGATATCTATTGGCGATAATTAATACAATTTCTTAATACTGAGCAGAATGCAGGATATGACAAGTAGGACAAATTGGCCGGACATATGCACTGCAGATGAAAAGTATTAACCATAATAAACAAATCATGAGCTAAATATGAAATTTTCTGTAATTTGAGCAATGAATATAACTACCTGATCACACATGTATAAATATAGGTTCAACGATTAAAAGATCTTAACAACTATGTCGATATCATTATTAATTTAGGTGGGAAAAGCAAAGATGAAGAAATCTAATCAAATCTGTTGATCCCGAGAGAGCATATGATCAGAGTATCGATCAGGAGGAGTGTTCGGTAGTTCGGGGAATCAGAGAAATACGAGATTCTGTGATTAGAATAAATAAGTAATCTGAATCTCATAATGTTTTTATTATGTTACCCCAATAACGTTACCTACGTGAATACAGATCCGAGATTAAATAATTATACGACACCACAACTAAGATAACGAATAAATATCGATCAAATCAGTACTCTTATTATTCACGTCACTTTCCGCCTCCCTTTAATACGGATGAAACGATTTGCATGATCGCATAGTGCTGTCACTAGCCTGAATACCTTGTTTCAATAATACGAAGTTGAACACTAATAATCAAAACTATCACACGCCAAGAAGAACATACAACGATATTTCTCTAACTTGGAGCACTGAGCTAAAAGTTTGTAAAAAATTTATAACAAAAAATATTCCGTAATATATGATTAAAATAATTTTTTACCGAATTTTGAGGAAACGTCAGGACCCATCAAAGACAACAAATAGAATAAGAATGTTTACATCGTCTAAGCGAATGCACACACAATCCTAAAAAGATTATTGAGCCCAGAGCATTAACAGTTTATGTAGATTTCTAGCCATCACAACCGAGGGGCTGTCTTTATCATTTCGAGAGAAATAACACAGGGCGGAATATAATTTTACTTCGTATACCGAATAAAGGAGAAGAGTATATTTTTATGTCTGGTCAAAATTTGAGTAGATAAGTTCCTGTTCAGAACACTGAGTCATGCGAGTTTTTCATCTTTCGCATATCCCTTCATTATTGTGTCAGCATCCGGTATTAAGCATATTAATTTATGGGCTTTCAGCAGATGTATTACTATTATCATAATGCCTTTTTAGATGTACCTAAGACAACTTATGTCAATGAAATGGTAAGCTTTAAATACACACACCACCTGTATAGCACTTTTGCATGATAACCTCTGTAGTAAAACTCAATAAGTAGATATCGCACAACCTCACTTTCCACGCTCTGATTACCAACAATAAATATAAGGACTGTAACACTCACCGAGTACACGGATTCAGGAAAGATTCGTTTGGATAAAGGATTGTCAAATGCACTCACATTAATGGCGCGATAGATATTCATGATGAGAATATCCTATTTACTTACTAGGGAACTCTATTTTCTATTGACAAGTTCCGCTCGTGGAGGAAGAGCGACGTATTACTTTTCCGTCTAAATAGAATATGTTTCAGAAAGACGACTGGTTTATTTTTATGCACACATATGCGAAATAAACGGTACAGCTATCGTGACTTAAAAAAATTACATTTTTATCGGGTGTGGTGCAACTGGCAGGCGACACGAGTCCGTAGGCATGGACTACGTTTCTGTCTTGAGAGCAGAAGGGAATAAGCTAAAAAGACCAATGTGTCGAGAACAATGTGTAATAACAATGCGGGAACATGTTTGTTGGGATATGTAAATACTTCCATGAATGTAAAATTTAAAAAATAATTATTTTTCGAGCCAACTATAGTGAGGGATAGTTTTGCAAGATTGTCACGTTGAATGTTGTTCACTCATGTCTCTTTGTTCTTAGTGTTAGAAAACAGAATTTTGTATATCGTGTTTGCTAATATCACAGTTAACTCTATGCTGAGCGAAATATAGAATACGGATTATACAATGTCTTCACCGTAATAATCTAGAACATGATTGAATTCACTTAACCACGACACAAATAAAAGGGCGTCCAAGTTTTTGACGTAAAGTTAGGTTCAGATAGAAGGAGACCCACCTATAAGATGTTGATGGACATATTAATAAATGATAGTATGGTCATATTTAATAATTGCTAGTCTTTATTTTGGGTCTCAAAATATTCGATATGGAAATAGTTTGAGTGCATACGTTAGAGGAGTGTTCCGACGACATATTTATAACATATTTACAGGATTTCCAACTCTAAACCATTACATGCAGGCAGTTTGGGATCGACAGTTATCTTATGAGAAAAAAAACTTGTTATAAGTAAAGTATATGATTATGTTTTTATCTTATGCATCACTAACTACTCTATAGACGACATTAAAACAATTGCGCATCATGCTGTCACACTCTGAGAGTAATTGAATTTGCGATGATATTTTTGTAATGTGACCGAAAATGCCATTCTCTTAATTACCTTTAGATTTAGTATATAATGAGGCTTGATGCGCGTAAAATATTCTTAGAACTCTGCATATAAACATGCGAGAGTCTACGCGGAGCGTGTAGAGATCATAGTTAATAAATAGGAAGCTTTCGCTATATATGACACATTTAAGTGGGAGTAGGATCTTTCTTTCAGTGGGATCGTTTGTCGAATTTATTGAGCCTTCGACGAAATGAATAATTCATATGATATTCAATTCATTAGAACTACTTCGTATTTATGAAAAGGTTGACAACATATGAGTGAGTTGGGGGGTTGTCTCAAAAAGGCCAAGTCGACAATGATGGATCATTATAGATATGAACTTTTATCACAAGACAATACAATACTTGTATAAGTAAAATAATTTAAGTAATTTGTCCCATATAATTGATTCGAGACATAGTATAAATTCTGTCATTTGCTTCTGAATCAGACCCACTGCAATGATATACGGCTTAATATTTTTCAAATCCTACGAGCATATTCTACATTTAATAATTCGATGTGAGAGTGAATATTGACGACAGAACCTTGAGGATGTATAGATCACGAGTACAACTTCTAAAATATATTATTCTGATATCGTTAAGAGCGTACAATAATCTAAGAGACAGGATCTTAATACACACGTTATCGAGTATAACGTCCACACAATCTTAATGAAGCACTGCATTAATGCGTATAATTTCATATTGTGTTATAACGACCTGATAGTGATATAAGAGTGAGTATTATAGATTTAGAGAGACGGAATGGTACCGACTAACTCTAACCCATTGGTGATCAGTAGAAAATCTGCAGCTGGCGATATATTGGTGTCGGGACTAGCTTTTGAGTAAGTCTTCGAGATCTAGCTATACGACCAACATCTTAAGTTTTATTGCTTACACTGAAACTACTTCTCATGCCGGTTCACCATATTATCATTCAGTTGTATCTAGAATACTAGAATTTAGGTAAATATAATTCTTCTTTGCGCCATGTCAATTGTCGATAACTCAGCTGAATATACTTTAGTAAATTCCGTAACCTTAGAGTCAAAAAATGGCTATGCATCCAAACATATTTGTATGAGAGCTACCAAAATGTATAGATATAGAGATTTGAAGACACGAAAAGAACGAGAGGCAAATATACGGATCGTACTCACAATGTGTTAACGAGTACTAGACAGAAATAAAGAACAAGAGAAAATAACAGAAAAAATTCCGTCACTCATTTCTACTTTTCTGGGTTCACTTCTACGAGAGCTCGGAGTGTATGATCTTTTTGTATAACGCACCTGTGAGAGTTGAGTGAGTGGCGATTGTACAAGTCCATAATTCTCTAGATCATAAAGAATATTATAAGTAGAAAAAAATAGTTTTGATCCATCAGCTAATATGAATTAGGTTTTTGTAAATGAAAAATATAAAATATGACAATTTTAAAACATCAGGCCCTGTAGGGCGGCCTGGGCTATCTTTACTGCGGTCGTGACCCGAGTAAATGGCAAAATTCTCAAATCCTATTTAATTAAGATGTCGTCTTTTTGTTTAATTCTGAGTCGTTTACTGTTGTTCGGAAAGCAATGGAGGTTATAATATTGTGCCAAGTGTTATTTCACAACGAAGGGACAGGTTGGAGTCCAACTTGTTGGAACCTCTTCGCCGACGATACTGGTCGAAGTTATGTTTGCACTTCGTTAGCAGGGTTTCGCGGGTTGAGATATTGCCTGTGATTGTGAGTCTTAGGGAGTGTTTGATAAGATGATGGCAAAAACTGAACTCTTACACCATTGAATTGACCAACAAAATTGCAAAGAAGTTCATAATGAAGGTATGCGATCTAGTATATTATTTTGATTGGAAAATTTCTAATGTTATTTGCAAAAACAGGGTTGATATTATGTGTATATGGAAATCAATACTGGCTACGAGAGAAAATGCTAATATGAGATGATCTTCCTTTCCCGTCCGTTAATACTTCTACGTGAACCCCCTCAGAGGATTGCCACAAGAGTTCGTGTACGAAAAACGGATTGTGTGGCGCTAGAGCTAACTAAATATTCGTCATAGATATGATGTGAACGATTGTGAAAGAGTACTAACCTAAAAATATGCTAGGAAGGCGTGACGCTCCAGCGGCCCGATTTTCTATACTTCGTGTACACATAGAATAGTTTTTGGAGACTGCTTTCCGTTCCGCCTCCAATAAATATATAGTGACGTCAACATAAACAAAAAGACATCCCAGTGATGCTCACAATCATCGCTCGACACGCATGTTTGACTTTCTGAGTCTGTTGGAATAAAGGCAAAAGATGAAGACATGAGGTCCTTCTCCTCTCAAAACACATGGGCGTAAGGCGAATCGTGAGCACTTTATACTTACTGCGCTAGTTGGACAATCCGTTGTATAAATAAAAGCGCGTTGAAATGACTCGTTGGAGCAAACATTAATTGATACTACTAGTTTTTTACTGCCAAAATCGTTGGTTTTTGTTGTGTACTTACAGTAAATCCATCGAGAACGTTTTTTAACAGTTGCGCGTTTATATGGCGAGCCAAACGCCCCGCCTTTGAAGAAGTTGCCGCTGTCCTACGTCGGATCGTCAAATCAGGGTCGAAGCACGATTGGCAATCCAGAAAGTATTCCGACCACAACGCACACAAGAAAACCTCCATAATGAACAAGAAGTACTCATGTGTTCAAAAACAACAACGCCCGTAAAACGATCAGATTCTCAACAGAGAGCTAATATTGAAATCGCATCGCGCATGATTTCGCCTGGTGTGATCAAAGTTCACCGCTAGAATGCAACACCATTCTAGCCAGTCACCCGGGCACGGAATGGGGCAGTTCTAGCAGAGTCAGAAATAACATTTGGCGTTGCAATCTTTGTGCGCATCGGCTTTGCAAATAATATGGATTGCGAATAAAATTAATGAGTTATTGAAGAAAACTGCTCCTGTAAGTCAGCCAGCGATTTGTTTTGCTAGAAGAAAATACTTTGATATACGTGTCCAGTGTTGCTCATTAGGGTACGCTGTAATAAAAAAAGTTAAAAAGAAAAAAGGTCTTATGTCTGGATAGTACTTTATTAACGGACTCGTATTTGGAAATGATAAAGTGACTTGCCAGAAAGTGTATACAGTAACAAACCAGCAGCATCGAATATACAACCCGATAGATCGTTGGTAAATTGGTTAGAATTAAGCAGACCAGTATTTGCTACGGAGGATAGTTTAATCTGTCCGATTGTTAAGATGGGTAAGTTGAATATGGTTATTTGGGGACGTTGGAGTCTGAGGAAGATGAAGGTGATTCTTAAAAGTGAGCAAGCTACCGAATTGAATACTTCGTGTGTAATAGCTATGTTGAACCTGTTTCGGACCCCTAACAAGTCAAAGGAATAATCAGAGGCCAAACAGTGACATTATAACGCTTGTCGCGATAGAAAGGTTGGATAAAGTTTTTCAAACTTGCTAATTGACGTAAGCCAATGTCTGACAAAGATGATTGGCATTGTGTGATATAACGACTAAGCACAGCGCGTATTTGACGCTGTTTATGAGAAACACGGACCGTGTTACACGGAATTGTTAGTGTTGGAGGACCATGCTGCCCAGCAGAAAATTAAAAGAAGGAATGCCTTCCAGGACAAAAAATGGCATTAAAAAAAATATGAGCTTCTTTTAATAAGTAAGAGTTGTGAATATTCTGTCAGTGATTGTAACCTTTCCGGACGAGTGGGAGAAAATTGAGTAACACAGCAAATCACGAAAAAGCGGTCGATTGAAGTTATTCGCGTCGCCTATTGACCTTCAACATGTATGTTGTATCTTGATTTGTATTTAACGGTTTACAAGGCGATCATCGGCTTTTTCTCGAATAGTCGCTGAATAATTTTTTGATTTATCAGTTTTTGCATGTGGAAGATTTAAAAAAAAAACAAAGCACAAGCTTTCGGACGAGTTGATATCCGTGAACATCTGGAGAACTAGATAGAAAACATTGCCAATCGCATATCTGACCTCAAAATATGAGATCTATTTTTTAATGGATTTTCGAGACCTTTTTAAATCGGTCTGATAGCTGCCGTAGGGTTGAGAATGGGGGACTTCGCCAAAATATATTTGAAAACTTAGTCATGTGACATGCATGGAAGATCCCTAACTGTCATGATGTGCTGAAAAATCTAGATAAACTTTTGAAATATAAGACAAAGATAATCACGATGTAATTGGTGCAAAAAAAACATTGTCAGTGACCGTCGATGACTGAAAATATATTAAGTGTGTGTTCGTATTTAAGATAGCCTAATAATATTATTTTGAGCTAACGAATTCCATCTCAAAAACGTGTATACTATCTCTATAGCGCTGTGTTCGAATCCCCTTATGTTGTCTTAGGATGTTGTCTTGACGTAGTGAGTTATAGGCAAGGGTGCTGCATAGCTGGGAACCGCTAGAATTTGTAATTCGGTGGTGTAACACTCAAGCAATCACGAAGGACAACATTATTGGATTACGAACTCTGCGCTAATAAGATGATAGTAAGGTTTTTGAAGATGGAGTCTCCGTGGAAATGATACCAGCGATAGTGTTTATCGGTGAGAATATACTGGGTAAATTTTTTGCCGATGAATTTCATGTTTGAGTCCGATACTCTGTTTGTGGCAGAAACACAAAGTAAAAGACATAAAACAGCAAGATTGTGACAGCCATCATTATGATGTTGTCAACATAGTTGAATTGAAAAAGAGCGATTAAGCGGATTTTCTTATTAATTAATCGCTACTGGCGATTCGCTAGGTTATTATTAGTGACTGATTGAGACCGTAAGGTTTTACCCTAAGCTAATAGTGAAATTTTATTTGCTTTGTGGAGACTTGGGCTTTGGGCAGAGTTCTTCGAAAACTAGAAAGGGCTACGATTTTTCCTAATATATCTGGTGTGACTGGATTAAATGTTTCTATTCTTATAAGTTTCTGATTTTTAACTATTTTTTTGGGATTATTTTTTTATTTTGATTCATGTTGGACGTGTGTGGATTTTTAGCAAGATAGTGTGAATGCCCAATAAGGTCCGAAAAATTTTGGATTCTCATTCGAAGTAAAACTGATAGAAAAAAACGCAATAAGTAGCGCCCACTGGTAGATCAAGCATTCCGAAAAAATTAATTCATAGATTCAGTTTCCCGGTAATTGTTTCAAGTTTGTATGAGGATCGTGAGGGTTCAAAAACAGCTTTTCCTTTGAAAAATGGATGGTTCACGTGAGGTCGCAGAACTATTGATACAACCGTACGATTGACTACCTGCGGTTTTTTGATCGTGAACGACAATATTTTTGATTCTGATAAAGGCTAAAAGTTTCTGTAGCAATTTGCATTGCCACAGCCCCTTTTTAACAGAAAGCCGCGTTTAATGTTGTCATGGTGGCAAAAGGAAGCATAAATGGAATCCGATTCCTAGCAAAACACCCTGTAAGGCGATAGGTGAGCCTTCCGATACTCCTATGGGGAAAATCAGTTGTATAAATAAAACCGTTGAATGAGCTCAATTCATCAACTTATTCATCATGTTCACTACGAGTTTTTACCGAAAATCTTCTTGTGTTTTACAGTAAACATCGAAACTTTTTAAGCAAAATTTCGTCGTCAATATGGGAAGCGGCAACAGGCGCTTGAAAACTGTACAAGAGACAGTCGAGAAATCCAGGCATGCAAAATATTTTCAACCAACTAGCCACAAGCACACAAGAAATCCTCATGAATATCGCTAACAGAAACGATCAGGGTCCAAAATACCAAGATGCAGGAAAACACATTCAGAGTTCGCACACGAGAAACTGAATGTGACGAAATCGCCTAACGCTACTTGTTTGAAAGAAAGTCACCGCCAGAATGGCAACCACGCAACTATCTACCAAGTCCCACGTGATGGACTCGAAGATCAGAATCGGAAAACATTTGCTGTGCATATTTTTGCCATATCGAACCAATATGATTCCGAAAAAAAATTTACAGCTTTAAAGAAACTGCTGTTTGTAAGACTGCTTCCTGCTTTTGCTATGAAAACAGATAGTTAACTACCAACTTGTGCTGAAATTAGATGTACGCTTGTAAATAAAATTCTTTAAAAAACAAATTTGTCTTATAGGTTTATTATAAACTGTTTGTTACGCACTGGAAAATTTGAAAATTATCATGGTACAAAATTACCGAGCGGAAACATAAAAAACATGTCAGAGTATGATCCTAGATAGAAAGGTATATTTGGCGGACCAGTTAATCTGTTCCCGATGGTGTAAAGTTTGACTAGAGGTCAGAAAGAATTTAGTTAATTACCAGTTAAAATATAAGATTAAGGGCTACCGTTTGGTTCTATAATCTAACTGTTGCACTGGCCTATTAATATTTAATGTGCTAGATTTGGAATTTCGAACGATTACCTAAATTCAGCGTTGCATATCATTACAGGTATTTCGCTCATGTGTAAGAAAGGTCCTTCAGCCGTAGGGTAATCACCCGAGAAGTGCCTGAGTGCGGCAAATAACTTTAAACTGTTTTTGAGAATAAGATGTATACGTCAGCTTGATATGCGGCGGCGTGAAGTAAAACTTCTAATAGATTGCAGTCTTTAAATCGAGGGCTGTTCTGGGCTACTGTTAGCAGGTACATCACGTTATCACTCAGATTTCATGCCGATCCCTTAACCAAAAAGGTATTGAAACGTTGAAGTAACATTCGTACTAAAAAGTGAATGCAGAGCTCGCCCAACATGAGTTCGATGCGATCAAAAATGAATGCAGGAACGTCCGGCAAAACGTTCGACTTACCTGCTGATCTTCAATAAGTATACTTGTATAGGTCCCTATCCAGCAAAACTTAACCTTTGATAAGCAAACTTATTCAGCATTTAACGCGGGTTCAAAATTTGTCATTTATTATGATTCTTTAGGGGGGGCGGGGACCTGGAGCTCGCGGTACCACTCACTCGGATTTCATGACCTGGATTTTAGTAATATAGTAAAGTTGGACATTTCAAAACTCCTAGAAGAAATATTTTTGTGGTGCTGTAGCAAAACAAGGACAGGACGATCGGATGAGTAATGATTTGTATTACAGCTGATAGAGCAGATGTCGTTATAAGAATCTACCCAAACGGATCGAAATGTGTTTGAGAGGCTCAAGCACAGATGAATTTCGAATTTTTTTAGCAGTATTTCAAACTATGCAAAGCAATCTCT